>JAZGTK010008091.1:0-18652 GCA_036877625.1 Ambastaia sidthimunki
AAACACAAAAATTAAATCATAAGGATCTCAATGTAATCGCTGTTAAGCGCACAGCATTGGGACTGTAATTCTTTTGCTGGAAGCACAGACTGATAATATGAGCCCGGTAATAATGGAATAGCTTTGCAGGAACCCTTGACCCTGTGATAGAGGTCAGATGGTGTGATATGGTAACCCCATCAACATCTCTTATTGGCCAGTCCGATCACAGGGTACAAACACTCATCCTGCTCCTGCTATCTCAATATCTTTAATTTAAAAATGAGACAGGACCGTTGCAGTACGAGATAAGATTAGGCCCGGCTGTCTGTCTTGTTTCAACATACATGTTGTTCAGTCTTGGCAAATACCCTTCCTCTCTTGTTTCTCTGCCTGGGATCAGTTCCAACCGCTCTGTCGTTCCCTCCAGATTGACTTCTGCTCATCTCAGAGCTGAGGTGATGAGTCAGACGTAATTATGAGCTTGCAGATCTATTTAGCTCAGTAGTATAACCTTGGGACTCGCGTTCTTAAAATGTATCCAAATATTATGAAAAAATATGGCTGGATCGGTCCAGAATGCTTCAAGCGTCTTGTTTGAAAGCCAGATTGGACTAGAGAAATGACTTAAATAATAAATATTTCAGTACATACAGCCCTGACATCTTAATGTCCTAGAAAACGCTGCTAAAAGGTCAAATCAGATTTGTAAACAACAGCAATGAATTGCTTTATAATGAATTGCTTTAAAATCTAATATTAATTATAACATTCGTTTTTTTTTTTTCTTTAATTTTGTTAAGATTGACATGATAGTATTAGGGAGGGGGCATCAAGATACCCAGCTGACAGGAAATGTTGTCAGAATGTTGACCAACATTCTTTAAAAGTTCTTCCTCAGTTATATAAAGTTCTTGCAATAACATTATTAGAATGTTTTGAATGTTATATATCGTAATACAAAAATGTTAGGTTATTAGTAAAATGTTCTAAAAGCTAATGTTTTTGTTACTTAGGGTTAGGGAACATTAAGGGAATGTTCTTACAACCAGAAATTGTTAGCTGGGTATGTCACAAGCCAGATTCAAGCATTGTGCACATGAGCACCACAGCTCAACCTATCTGGAGTACATGGTGTAAACACTTTGCCATGGCTTATGCTTTATTATTAAGTTTAGTTGAAATATATTTAATTAAAGAAAGCAACTTTTGCTCATGCAAATGGGTTACTGGGAGAGATGTAACACAAGAAACAGAAATACAAACAAAAGTTTGCTGTTTTCTCTTCATGAATACATTATCACAAAGATAGCAAGAAACATTCTGCCCTACATTCTGAAACAAAGGCTTTGTACCAGTGCATGAATTAATTAAAACAGGACTAAATTTTAGTAAAATTGAGTTTTGCTCATATTTAAAAGAAGTTGTTCTGACATTGAATAGGAAGAGATAATGTGACCAGTAGAACTGTTAGTAATGTGCCCTCAAGGTCGAACCTTTTGTCGAGCTGTAAAACCGCATTTGTTTGCATTCAGTATTGCCATTTGTCATTGTTGACCGTCAGTGAAGCTATTTCTAGGCGATGCAACAAAATTTTCCTCCCTAACAGCCTGGAGCGCAGAGGCAGAGTGCAATTTATGTAAGCTGAATCGACGGGAATCAATAGGATTTTCATCAGCGTTATGTTTTCATACTTCACATGAGGCCCCGGCTGCCACGAGCATAAATGATGCACTGTTGCTTCCATTGCTCTCCTCTCTTTTTATCCCTCTGTTCTCCCATCAATCCACTCACTTTGTGCTCCAACAACAAGATGAGTTTCATCACGGGGAAATAATCCACTTTACCGTTTTCCCCACGTAGACTGCTGTCCAGTTCATTAAAGAACATTTTGAAGGATTGTTTTTTTTTTTTTGTTCTTTTGTTAGGCTTTTATGTGCATTACAGCCCGTGATCTAAAAAGTGTTAGATTTCTACTACTGCAAATTTTGCATGATAAAACTATTTTTATAGATTCTTATGTTTTAGATTTGTGAAAAATGTCTTCAGAAATATTTCTGGAGCATTGATTCATCGATTGTGTTCCAGTAGTTTGTTTTGTAATTGTGTCTCACTTGTTATTTTATATACGTCATTATACAAAGAACCTTCGAGTGCACGCCACTTGAGTTCTTAATCTTCAAAGAAACTATATGGATATAATTATTTCCTGACGCACTTTTCCTATAATTTGAAGTGTTCATACACTCCGGACAGAGAAGTGTACTTGCATTATCGTCATAATCATCTCTCATTTCCTGTCACATCACAACAATTTAGCCAGAAGAAAGAAGGCCATGTCATGATGTACTGTGCTGTTGAAGCAGGACACTGTGGTAAACTAACCGTATCCCCTACAGTGACGGGGAGAATTTCACATAATGTGCTCTGTCATTTTAACTGGCTGATATAATTGGAGGCATCAGCTTTATTAGCACTGCATCATAATCATCTTTTCACCCGTCAGACTTTATGCCAAAACCTTGTTGTCCTCTGGAAATAACCTCATGCATCTGGTCTGACCCAGGAAACTGTCCATCCCCATTAAGTCTGCATCCTCTTTTAAAGGAAAAATGCAATAGATTATCTTTGAAGGGCATGTCCTTGATGTGCAAGGCTGTGTCACGGTTTGTTTTGGTATGTTGATTTGTGATGTTTAATTTAGTTATTAAAACAGTCTAGAGTTCCTTTAAAAATAGTCGGCGCTGATAAGACCAGCTTGGACTTCCTGTTTTTTATTGCGTTCTGCAGTTATTTGTGGTCTTTTGCTGATGTGATTTATTTCCTCTGTAAAGAAGGCAAATGGCAATGAGGGTGAACCCACGTCAGCACGGATAACAAGCATTACTCATAATTTCATTATCTTTGATTCCTTTTTATGCTGATCTCGAGTAGTGTCGGAACATCAGTGTTTTTCCAGTTTTTGTGCTTTTCCTTTTATATATTTGCAAGTCTTATTTGATTTCAAAGATCATCTAATGCATCTCATGGGCAGCACTGCAACAAAGTAGTTTTTTTTGGGATGTTTTAACTTCGGTATTCTAAGCAGAATTAGGATTTTAACTGGCCAATGATAAAACAGGTGAAAAACTCCATACTTTCATTGAAGAAGGAACCGTATCTAAGGACTGGGTGGCAACCGTTCAGAACACTCTAGCAACCACAAAGCAACGCACTAACGACAACTCAGAACTCCATGGCAACTACCATCCAGAACGCCCTCCATTATTGCACAGGCATGCACCACTTAAAATAAAAAAAAATCAGGATCTGACTACAATAAGCTGGTGTTACTTTTCAATTTTAATGTAATTTTCTTTGCATAAAAGAATTGTCACTGGAAAATGGGATGTTGATTATGTGCATTTAAAATCTAATATTCGTTCAGTGCAAGAAGTGAACACACTGCGCTTTTGTCCATATTCAAATGGGTGTCATTTGGAAAATCTCATGCTTTAAAATGTATGGCACTCTCACCTGCTGACCTCCTGCAAGCAGCCAGTGTTGATGGACACACTTCTGTTTGGCAGAAGTATAATGTCATTTAGACTGGTGTGGCATGTCTGTGGCAAGCAGAGAACATCAACCTCTGGCTGAGAGTTTGGTCAGTTATCTCTCACCGAGGCATGGAGCGGCTGATAAAACAGTCCTGAAGGGGAAATGATTCTGCTCCTAATCAGATTTATTTATGCAGCCCACGGAGATTGATGTCTTATCTGAAGCAGAAGATTTCCATTCTCTATGCTACCACACAGATAAACAATCAGCCTTCTGTCTGGAAAGCATTTCTTTAATTGTCTGAGTGTGTATGTGGATGTTTGTTTGTGTGCTTGAGTTGGAATCTGTGCTAGTCTTGTTGTCTTGTGTGCGTGTGCATTAGGGTTCCGCCATATAGCTAAAAGTATATCTCTACTCTTTAGCTTTTAGATGAGATCTGAGTTTCTCTCAGTTTATAGTTCAAACTGACTCATACCCAGCAAACAAATTCCAGATTTCCCCAACGTTTCCATTAAGTAACAAAAATGTTATTTTGAAAGTTCTAGGAAAATTTAAAATGACCAGTTTTTTAAATGTTGTATTGAAATTTTTGCTTTAAGAATGTTATTCAAACATTTTTTTAATTCTGTAACTGTTTTAAAACATTCCCTAACAACTTAAGAATAACATTTGTGATGTAAATGATATATAACATAAAGTTATACTACTAACGTTACTGTAATTTTTTTTAGAACTTTTAGCCAACATTTGGGTAATGTTCCCTGTTAGCAGGTTAAATCTTGTGACAAGAAAGGGTTGCAAAATTACAGTCCGATACAGTCTTCAGGAAATTAATTGGCCAAAGCAATAAATACATTGTCAATACTCAACATATCGCTCAACAGTAATGAGGATGAGTGCATATGCATACATTTCTATATAACTTTGCATGATTGTTTACCTCCACCACGTCTATAATCACTGCAGAGAGCTATGTTAGAGAGACTCGACATCTGTCCGTTAATCCTTTCGTGGATATTTTTCATGCTTAAATTCCAAACATCTGTTTCTTCCTCCCTCGACTAACGTCTAAAGCAGAGAGCTCAAACAAAGATCAAACTAAAGCGTGCATATCACTGCATGTTTATCATATTCTAATCAGCGCGTGAAGCAGCAGCCTCCATTTTGAATACGTCAGTCGCCTGCTCGCGGTTAACCTTGGGATGACCTCTGCTCTAAAACTCACACTTACGGACCCTATCACACTCATTATACAGCAGCCCTCCATCAAGACTGATTGGATGACTTGACTGAGACTGCATTAAATTAAAAGTGAACGTGGCCGAGCGAGCGAGAGAGGAAATGATTTTGCTATTTTCCCATTCACTTTAAATAGGCAATTAATCTAAGAACAGAGTGTAAAATGACCACGCGATAATGATAAACAAATCTGAATATTTTGAGAGCTGTGGAGCCTGTAGTTCCAGACACTTTAACAGGCTCTTGATGCTTTACTGATGTGTTTTAAACTTGCATTACAGCAAAGCGTCGATTTCATGATGGAATGCTGTATTTATAGAGCAATGCATTAATCATGGCTATACGCTATATGTTCTTTAAGGTGCATATACTACCTGACTTTTTTTTTACCCAGTAAAGAAACGTTTAATTGTTGCTAATTAGATGGTGGATAAACAAATCCTATAGTGGTTCATGAATATTTATTAAATTGCTTAACTGAATGCTCCCTGAAGGTTACCAACCAACATCTGTATGACCAAATTAATATTCATGCGGTATACCTTAATTTCACATTGGGGCGTACACGCAGGATATAGAATAAACTAGATGGAACACAACACAACAGAGCAGGATGCAGGTTTAACTTTTTAAACTTATTGATAGTTTAATTCTGATGGATTTTTACATTCAGGAGTTCTGACGTCATTTTGATGCTCCTGTGGACCCTAATACTTTTTACATACAGTACAAAATTGTTGTAGAGCCCTGATAATTAATATACATTGTTTGGCCTTTATCTGTCACTTTACTTGGAAATCTAAGTTTGCTTTGGCAGGGATGGAAATGGGGCCCTTTGAAAATCAGTAATGAGAAAGATATAAGATGTTAGTGTAAAAACTCTGTCAGGAAAAAACAGTGACGCATAACTGTCAAAACGCAACTACTGCTTCCAACAAATCACACCAACTCTCTCACTCACTCTCTCTCTCTGTGAATACAAAGAATGTTTTGACAGGCAGCTCACGGTTTTTATGGAAATAAAAAGCTTTCCGTACTACTTTTTACCTTTACTCTCACCAAATCAAGGCTGTGCAGGTTTAAAGAGAAATGAAGAGTGAGACATGTTGAAGACATCAGACATCTCCAATCTGTCCCATCTCCACTTTTGACTCATAAAATGTGCCTTATTATCTGCAGACACGTCGAACCTGCAGCAACCAAAAGGCTGTAACCTCGTCAACTCTCATAGATGAAGCCTACAATGAAAAGAGGCTTCTAATTATACATAAACGCAGGTTAAGAGCTGGCAAGAAATACCTAATGTGGCATTTTTATGCAAATAATGAGGTGTTGGAGTTTAAGATGGTGTCAAATCTGTGTGGGAGAAACAGTATTAAAGAGTTTAGGTGGACTCTGGGACTGTGGTACCTCTGGATATAATATAAAATTTATGAGGGAGACTTGGGCTGATCTTCCACACGTTTCTTTGTTAGTCTGCACATGTTTAGCATATTCAACAGCTCTTTTTTTCTGTCTCTACCACCTTCCAGGCTCCCGTCGTCATACCTCTGTGCTGTTTCCTGTGTGAACGGCTATCACACTCCATCTTGGTTCTGTAATGATTCCCGCCCTCACATATTTCTAAAAAAGCCAGAACAGCTATTTCTCGTCACAATGCAAATTGATTCACACATTTTGAATAGTCACTAATGAGTGAACATTATAGTCATTAAAGATTGAGAACTGGACCTCCTCCTACTTCAAATTATAACCTTTCTTTTTATTTTTTTATCAAATGCTTGTTTGGCTCATATCTTAGTCACACTTAGGCGATGTGTACCTTTTTATGTTAAGATAATCTTTCCGATCACAGTTTACTGTGCAAGAACTGTACGTTAACCGTTTGTATGCTGAATTCCAAAATATTGTGAACACTTTTTGTTTGTTTGATTTTCATTTAGCGGAGGATAAAAATTCACTTACATGCCAAAAAAAGCACAGCGACTTGGACTAGTAGGCAGTAAGCAACCATCTAGCAACCACCCAGAACACCCTAGCAACCGTATAGCAATGTGCTAACATGCACTCAGAACAGCTTAGCAACCACATAGCAACTCTCTGGCAAACTCTCAGAACATCTTTGTATCGTGGCAACCGATTTCGTATCATTCGTGTGTAGGTAAGCGCCCTTTACGTGCTCTTTATAAAATCAAGCTATTTCTGGAGATGCTAGTAACACAGAAAATACACATTTCACCTTTATTAAAATATAGGTATGTATATAAATATATAAAAAGCTTCACAGTCCCATGTTTACCTTTGCAGCAAATCGTGAAATGCCGGCATGAATGAGTCAGTAGTGAAGACAAATGTGTTTGTGTGAAGCATCTGCTTGGGCTGAGCTGTTATTGTCTTTCTGTTTAGTTGCTTTTCAGTGTTTACTGTATGCAAATCCAATGAGTGGATAAGGACTCAGTCTGAATAAATGTTGAGCTTTTACTTTAGGTCTAACAAATGGCTGAGCTAATCTGTCAGAATGTGTATGTCACAATTTTCTGTTGCTGTCTTCTCACTGCATCGTGCAAATGAAGAAGAGTAACCGGGCCTTCACCAGACGCTGTATCACCAATAAAAGCTATAGACAGTTTAAACAGTGATCCTTCAAATATTAAAAAGGCACTTATATCAGAACAACAGAGAGAGAAATAAGAGAGAGAGAAAGAGAGACAGACAGAGAGAGGAGCCATCACATTTTTGTCTACTTCATGATTACGCAAGCTCCTCTCTGGACAGAATATATTTCCCGTGCAGCACCAAGCGAATCGCAGATAGATTAGATTTAGAGCCAGTGGGAGTGATAAATCTTACTCCTGAGCTTTGAGTTCAGGGACGCCCTCTTTTTTTCACACCCCTTTCGCCTTTCCTGAACGTACTATGGCCTCTTTTTGAGGCCTTGTTTGTACGGGCTCTTGCTCTGTGTAATTGCACTCAATAGGTAGCAAATGCAACATCGTAAATCAGTGCTCTCCCAACGCAAGCAGGTCACGAAGGAGCTCGGTCTCGCTGCTCCAGCGGAGACAAACATTTACCTCAGTTTTCAAACCCCCAACTGTTCACCTGTCGGACAGCTGCCCAGCCAACCGTTTCAGGTTTTAAAAATGTTTCCGTAATGTTTCCATTAAGTAACAAAAAAGATTCAGGAACATTCAAAACATTCAGTTATTTTAGATGTTGTATTAATATTATTTGCTTGGGTAAAAGAACGTTTTTCAATTCTGTAACATTTTTATAACAGTCCACTAACTGCACAAGTTTTTGATATTTATAATGTTAAAAGAGTTCTACTAACGTTAATGTAAGAACGTTTTTGAGAGAGACTTTTTAGAGAATGATAGCAAACATTCTGAGAACGTTTTTTTAGCTGGTTGGGGCCCTCAGATCATGGACCCTCACTTGTACTGCGTTCCATGCTGCTACAAGCAGCCCAAGAATTTGGAGCCTAATGTTATAATTAGCTGCAGAGATTTCTTAATAAATACTTTTCTTAGGATGTTTCATTTAGCTGCAGTGGACCAGTGGGATTAGAGGCTGTCACACCGGCCCTGAGAGGGCATGAAATAAAATAAACAGGAGCAAGTGAAAACAAATGTTTTGAATTGGAACGCTCTGGGACACATTATTTACCTTATCTGGGTTTTCTTATTCTCTCTGTTTCCTGAGGGAAATGTTTAAATGTTCCTCTCACAACTGTGTGCAGCGTCTGAGATTGGCCAATAGGCAGTTAGTCAGACAAATTCCCATTGTTGTAAAATATGTTACGTTGTCTGAAAGGTTTGTGCTTTTGGGTAAATAAATGTTTTTAATTGGGCCTTACAATGTTCTGTTTTGAAATGTATTGTCTTTAATTTAATTTTGAAGACACATGGTAATATAAAATATTAACAAGTCTGTATGAGCTGACCACTTGTGATCAGATCACCTAAAACAGATGTTAACACCAGGTATAAATACATCTATTGTTTTGTGACAATAAGTGAATCATCACAAAATCTGGCAGGATCTTTGCTTTGCTATGAAAGAACATTATCATCATGGTGTTAAATAATCTTTATTTCATGCCCGTCTTTCAGCTCAGACAGTTCACAGTTAATTTATGAAGCGTTATTCTTGCAGTGACCCAGCAGAGAAGGAGCGTCACTGCTTTCGATCAAAGAGGCAAAGTGGCATTAACCTTTTCTAAACAGGGAGAGATGAACACTGCTAACTAATGATGTAAGATACTTAATTACGGCTCAAACTATCCACCAGAGAGTTGCATGCGACACTTCAATTAATCTACTAACTTGTACACGTCATTTTACACTGCTGAATAATAGTCAGTGATTGCTGCTGTATTTAATCATATTAAACATTGGCAGGAGTAATTGGTTACCGCAAACAGTCTAATATGGGCGAATCAATGCGTAAACTGAGGTCGTGCAGCGCGCCGTTATCCGCGTGTCAGGTAGGGAATGCAGACACTGAGATCTGTGGTGACACTTTAGAGAGAGGACGCAGGGTCTTTATTATGCTGGGGGGGTAGAGTGGTTGGTTCAGCAGTATGAGGTTAAGGGGTCATTGTCTTAGTTCCAACTTGGTTTTGACATGCACACCTGGACCCCAAGGACACCAGGTGCACACACAGTCAAGGCAAAAAAGGAAAGACATGATGCTGGGTTTATAGATAAACCTGTTTTGATGTCACACATCCACACTTATGAGTTCTTCTGACAGTCTTAGTGATGACACTGAGGGCTGTTTATTTTCTAATGTTTAAAGTTTGCTAAATGTGATTTATACTAAAGAAATATACAATTTTTCACAATTGTAAATCTCTTTTATCTTTATTCAGTATTTGCCGTTTGACAAATTGACACCTAGAAGCATAATAACATTAGAGTAACCCATTTTTGTTTCTAAAACAGCTTAAAGAATGAGGGAGTGTTGCTTCCAAGTGTCTGTCAGTGGTTATTTTCTCTGTTGTAGCAGTGTTGGTTGATCTTCATCAGTTAACCAGCAGGGTTCTGTTGTGGTGTTCCTCCCCAAGGTGTCCCGCTGTGGTCTTGAGTCTGGATATGGGCTGATGGGTGGGCAGGGACCACTGTGATTTTGTGGGTGGAAGCATCCATAATCCTTCTTAATTACCCACAATACCATCGTTAACTTGAGTCTCAGTTTAATGTACAGAAACTGCTTGGAATACATCTCAGTAATACTCCAAATAATGGAAAGTGCAATGTATATAAAGTGAAGGAAATGATGCACATATGTTCCATACAGCCAGTTGTATCTATAGGGGTTAACGTACAGTCAGCCGGTCGTTATGGACCAACAGGTTATATATTATCCTTTTTGTTAGGCTGATACCAACCAAATAAGCAATGGGCATGACATTGATTTGAAATTCTTCTATATTATGTAGGAAGATAGTTGCCAGGGACAGCAGTCAATTGTACACAATTATTTGACTGCAGAATTCAAAGAAAAGAATTCAAAAGAAACTATAGTTGTTGAAAAGAAAGAACACTATTTGTATGGTGTGCTATTGAGATCTCAAGGCAAAAGCTATGCTGGACCGCAGGCATTGTTTTTAGCACCGAGAGCTCTGCGTCATTAGTTGAAGTTCTGTTTCACTGGAGCATTCTTCATTACCATCTGCTAGAAGCTGTAGTGTAGCAACATTAACAGCAATGCTATAGGGACAGCCTACCCAGAAAAACCTTCAGAGATGAGTTGAACAGGGCTGTACATCACCCTCAATGCTGTTTCTTTGCTAAAGCACTTTTAGTGTTGTTAAAAAGGCTAGAATTTGATCTCTGTATGCACACGGGCTATTTGCAGCCAGTACTTACACTCAAATGGCAATGTGGCCCTAATTTGTTGATGATAAATTGGTTGAGATATTTCTCAGTATGAAACTGTCTGAAATTTTTCCTATTATGCTAACTTGTGCCTTTTGAGATGAGCCAAAATGGGAACAGTTGTCCATTTTTGAAGTAACCGTCTGTTTTCCCAATGATAATGTTCTTGGATAAAGGTCTATGGGAAGACAATCTGTTGGGCGTCTGCTGTATCTAAATAGAAGAATAATTCCGTGATGAGAAGGGACAGTAATGGGTATGAATACTGAATGAACAGTGTCTGAATGAATCACAGACTCACAGCATTAACCTTCTAAAGTTTTTTGGCATGGTGCATTATGTTTATAACCTTGTAAAAATGCAGTATGTTGCCAATTAAATGCTAAATCTCCTGATTAACTGGTTTGGGAAGCAGATTCGGTCCATTTACCAGATCAGTACAGTGTGAGTGAGTCGATTGGATGGTAGTTTGTAGTGGAACAAACCATTTGCAGGGCAAAAGCGTTGATCGGAAATACAAGCACCTGCCAAACAGACTGATACACGTAAGTTTAAGGAGCAGTTGACAGATGGATAGTGTAATCCTTTAATTGGCATGTTGTACGGCAGTGAAAACTGGTGGCCATTCAGAAAACAGGATCTGAACAATGAGCAATGTAACATCCTAAAGCCAGTGATTAAAGAACATCATAATAATACAAACATGCAAACATTCGCTCATAGTTTCTTATTTTCATAGCGCAATATCACTGATTTGAAGGGAAATTCATGCAGTTTTATGTTTGATGTTATGTACAGTGTTATCCACAAGCAATTAACCATCTGGAAATTTTTAATTATTAATTTTTCTTTTTTTCTCCCTAAACTGCCTATATTGCATCATCCCCACATTATGCCACTGAACGCATTATGAATTATTTTTCCTAAACGCAGTAATTCAGAGACTTTTAGACTTCTAGAAGTTCACGTGATAAAGTACGTTTTGAAAATAATTTTGCGTAATGCTGTCTCACATACTATTTTGTATACAGTACCGTTTATACTGAACACTGTAGAAAGCTAGTATTTCATTCATAAGCATTGTGTATCACCAAACTAATCTGTTAGAAACATTCATGCCTGTGCAGAGACAGTGACACAAAATGTGCTCATCACTCCCGGTTACAGTCAATGCATCTCAATCTGTCATTCTACAGATGGCAGGCGTGGAGGTAAGGACGAGTGCATAGGCCAGGTGGACCCAATCAAGCTGTTAAATCAAATGTAAATGACGCAGACAGCGCAGGGCAGGGCGACATATCCTGCTTTGTAATGCATTGGTGGCGCGTGCAGTGTGCAGGTGCTTGTCAAATGACACCCTTGTGTCGGGCCGACAGGTCACGACATCTGCACATAGAAGCGAACAATTGAATTTGTGGATGCCAGGGGAGACCGCAGAAAAAGAGGGATTGTTTAGAGCGGCGAGGTTTAGCCAATCTCCTGCTTTTGCTTCTTTCAAACATGGAGATGAAAGAGCTAAACCTCACATTGGTGTGGTGTAATTACCTTTTCCATCGGCATGCGGTCGGAGCGAATTGCTCTTGGAGCTCTGCCAGCGCAGCAATGTGTCGTGCTCCTGCCTCGACCCTGAAGATGTTTTGCTTTGTTTCATCTTTAAGCATAATTATTTTGCCTCACCTCTATACGTGTGCATACAAATAGAGGTCACAAAAAAGTATTTGGACACTAAGACGGTAAGAAAAGCCTGAATTATTAGGTGCACAATAATCTAAGCGGCAGCTGCAAATAAAGATGACTTTTTTTCTGCAATTACTTTCAACAGACTGATCTCAAGATTTCTTCTCATTTTTAGTGAATGTATGAAGTTGGTTTTTACTAGTTCACAAAGATGTCCATGTAGAGTATTAAATTTAGTTAATCACAGTAGCTACAGAACTATTTTTGTATTGTCACAAATTATTATTATTAAAAATTTGTTTCCCCTTATTGTGAACAATGTAGTAAATACATCTTACTCTATTTTATCCCAATCAGCAACATGAATGTGGTGGCTTACAGTCAATATCCACATACATGTTTGGGGCAGCTGTACAAACATGCACAAATTAGTTTGCCCAAATCGGTTGCACTCATTTGTTGAAGGGTTGTGCATGATTCTTGAGGGCATTTCAAGGATAAATGGTTTCATTGTAATGGCCACTTACTATGGAGACAGTAGCTTTCTCTAAATGCATTTATGTGGTGGAAAGGCCACTAATTGAGTTTATGAAATGCATTTTAAGATGTGCAAATCATAAAAGGAAAATCAGACCAAGCATCTCTGTGACACAAACTGTTTTTATTTCCTCCTTATTTCTGTGACTTTCCTATGAAAATTTGAGTGAGAAATTACAGCAGGATGGCGGCTGCATTGTTTATCAAGCTGAGTGTTAGAGTGTTTGCAGCAGTAATATGTACAATTGGTTTGACTGACAGACCCATTTACATTAAGCTTGAGATGAACAAAAGGCCCACCATTCACTCTAAACACCCCTATCACACTCCCTCTCACAAACACAACACAGCCCACCTCAATAACAGATCAATCCAGCCCATGTTTGGGCATTTAGTGATTTGTAGTTTTTGCTGTTAGCCTCTTTTTCAGATCAAAGAATGAAAACAAAATTAAACATTGGACACAAGGCAAATAGTGCCAACAGCTAGCACAAAACAAAATCTTGGAATTGCTTTCTCAATCAGTAGTTTTGTCAGTTTAATAGTACAAGTATCTAAACTTCGAAAAATGGATACTTTGAGAAACAAAAATGTGAACTTAAGAATAAATAAATTCCAAGGAAAATGTGGAATTAGGTTCACTTTCATTTTGTTTTACACATAAATCTTACAAAATTGTGTTATGTTTACGCTTAAAAGTTGTTTGAAATGTACATGACTTGTATTTCTTTTGTGGAACAGAATGTTAAAGAGACTGACAGCCTCAGTCACCATTCACTTTCATTTTATCTTTTTCCAGACAATAAAAGTGAATAGAGACTGAGACTTTGAGACCTCCTGTCCAATTTCACAAGACATTGTTTTAATGAAACGCAAGTCAGTTGGGAATGGAACAACATAAGGATGAGTACATGACATTGTATTAAAACAGAATGTTTTCATTCTTCATATAGTAGATGTGTTTTAGGTAATGAAAGCAAATAACTGAATATTGTAAATTATTATACATAGAAATGCTTTGACCGATGCATACTTTGCTTGCACTCCTCTCTTTATACGAGCGCTCCTACTGGCTTCTATTTGTAAGCTTTGATGTAAGCCCTAATAAACTAACCTGATCTGATTTCCTGTGGATGAAACCTCACTCCTCCACTGGGCCCTAATGGCTCTGCCCTTCTATCACGTTATGCTAATACAGCTACCCCTGACTCCCACGGTCCACAGTCCCTCGCAGCCTCAGCTCATTATGAAACAGCGCTGGCATGTCAGTGCAGTGATAGAGTGTTGGGGTAACACTGGCCCTCTCTCAGCAGGAAGGAAGATGTGCCTAACAGGTTCTTCTTTAAAGTGCTTCCCCCACCTGCTGTAACTGCGGTGCAGTTGGAGAGATGGAAAACTCCTCACTGAAAGCAGCAGTCTGGGCTGTAGAGCATGGCACTTGCAACACCGAGGTTGTGGGTTCGACTCCCAGGGAACACAAATACTGATGTTCAAGTTGATTGGCATCAAAGCATCTGCCAAGTGCATAAAGATAAATGCAGCAAAAATGCAGAAATGCAATAAAACAAACATGTATATCTGTATTATCTGCATGAGTACAAAGATAAAGGATTAAACACAGCATATATAAAATGCAAAACTAAATGGCATTTAATAAACGCTAACAGGTACTTGTAAAAAGAACAAGCTGAATAAAAAAATATGACTAACTTTTTTGCTGCACGGAACTATCATAATCCTTACAAAAAAACAAAGCCACAGATTTTGCATAATAACAGTAACAATGTTCACAGCAGGGGATCTGAGGTCTGACAGTAATTGTTGAAATGGTATTGTTAAAGGCAAAGTTATTGTTGTTGGAAAAGCAGCTTTTTGATGGCTGTAGCAGTTGTGCCTTAAACGGGTTGAATTTAAAGTGCAACAACTTTAGAGTGTGTTTACAAGGCTGACAGTCTATCAGCACACTAATACCCTTATCAAGAAGTTGTTTTAGATTATAATACAAAAATCTATAGAAAACATTTACAACCTTTTTGGTTTGTTTTAACTCATAATACACTAAATGTCATTTAGCATTATCAGTGCTATTATTGAAATGGTTTATTATGGCTGACTTTGGCTTGACTATGGTATGACTTTTATATTATTATTGAGTTTAAAACTAAAAATGTGTGAAAAACATACCCACATTATTGAGACTTGAGCTGAGTTCTGACAGTTCTGCATACAGGAACTTTTTAAGAGAAAGACTTTCTTAATGGTAAACTTATTTTTAAATGTAAACCAGATGGCATGTTTAACAGAAGCCATTTACGTTTTTTGTAATGGTAGATTTTAATTATCAAATATCAACAAGTGTAAAATATCACCTACTGTATGAAACAGCAGAACTCGTGTACATGTTCTTAAATAGAAAGTGAAAGTGTTAAGGCATAAACTACCAAAAAAATTAAAATTAGTTTTTTGATGAATACATTTTTTGGCAGCCATAATAAAGGGCTATAATGGTAATAAAAGTCATAATTTCTGTTCTATAGGTTTAACAAGGGAAAATCAAAAGTAAGTTTGTACCTCTGGTTGAGGAATTACTGAGTCTATTTAAAGTAGTTGACCAACCCGACCCATTCCTATTTTAAAGGCCTGAAGGCAGATTAGATAAAAAGTGCACAAGTTCCTTGCTGTTGTTGTTAACTGTAGCCACTCTTTGTTAGATAAATAACACACGATTCATGTCCTGAGGTGATAAGTAGCCATCATTGATCTCCTTCTACAGAGCACTCTGAGCCATTTCAGGCTAATTCCTCACTGTTGTTTTTTCTGCAGATGCCATATGGCGACGGTTTCATGCCACCTGCCTTTGGGCGGGAGTTGTTGTTGGATTTGGAGGTGAGGTGGAGTGGCAGGGCAATTTTGGCACAGACAAAGAAGCATCACCTTGCCACTCCGAATCAACTAATGAGCAGAACAGAGTCAGTCTCCCTCATATCTCTTTAAACGGCCCTCCTCTTGAGGCGGCGCAGGTGTAAGATGCTTAAAATTAGCGTAAACCGATTAGATTTATAAAAAAAAAATCTCTGTCATTTGCACTCTTTAATGTGATAGACGCACTGAGGGGAAATCTGAGACTTGTATTTCCCGGTGAGCTCTTCATTTGCCTAGTTTATTAAAAGTAGTTATTTTGTTTAAAGAAAATGTAATTATCCCAGATATTAAGGGAAGAGAAAGTGAGGAAGACGCTGTGAAAAAAGCCAGTCCATCCTTTTTCGAGATGTTTACATAATCTAATGTTAAATGCAAAACTTGATAATGCGTGATAATTTGCAATGTCCCTGTTTAACATGTGAAAGTTGTTATTATGTAAAAGATGCATATCAATTCTTTCATAGCTAATTATAAATGCATGATAAGTGATATCAAAAAGATTTGGAGAAAAAGCAGAAACTCTCCATTTTGTGCAGTATTTCAGAAGAAAGCATTTCTCGCACTGAAATTCAGTGTTGCAATTGAAGCGCAATTATCCGCCTTTGCTAGATGATAATTCAAGGAGAAATAGCTTGGAATGACATTTGTTTAATAAAGAAATCTGTATGCTAATTTTCAGAGCACTTGACCTTAAAAGTCTTTCGTCAGGAGTTTTCAAATATTTTCGTGTTTGTTGCATAAGAGATGGCAAATGATTCTGTTTGTTTATATATCACACGATGAACCAAGATTCACAATTTTACAGGCACCGCAACTAAATATGTCGCCATTGTGAAGTTGGATGTTAGTTGTGAATTTTGTTTTATAAATGCAAATATCTGAATATAGCCCTGTCAGAAACAAGCACTACTGTAGGCAGACTTTCTCATAGACGTGAATTCTGGTCCCACACTCATTTTTTTTTGTGAGGGCTCCCACAGGCTTCTCTTTATATAACAAAATAATAATAAAATAATAAAACATACAACCCATGATAGTACAAGATATTGCTCTGTTACACTGTAGTGCAGCTCAGCTCGGCTTCTCTGCTGCTAGAACTGACAAAGATCTCTCAGAGTCAAAAGTTCTGTGCACATGTATGTTTATTCAAAACAGGGCGAGCAGTACTGTACATGCATGCATCCTTATTTTATTCTTTTTTTGCTTGGCATCAGTTTTTTTTCAAACAGATATGTGCACATTTTTTTTCTTTATATATCAGTGCCATAGTTCACAATGGAGAACAAATGGAATTAGTTACTGTGCCTTATGTCAGTTAAAAACAATGCCTTATGTATTCTAGCTACATAAAGAACTGTGGAATTTTTAAACTGAATCTATTCACTGCGTGGGTAACATGCTGTTTGTCAGCCTCAACACACAGTTTATTAACTACAGCTGTGCTGAGTTGCAGCTATATTTTCCTCTGAACGACAGGGCAAAGTGAAGTAAGCTTTCTTCAGGTTTCATATATGCAAAACAAGCATGGTTTATAAAAGAGCTCTTGGAAGCATGTATAACACAGTACAACCGCACCATCCAATGCAGAATTCAAATCTGCCAACCACCTTTTCATGCCTACCTGTGTCTAAAAAGGGCAGTCTTATGATTAAATATAACATGACATTCTAGAAGAACAACAGAAGTTGGAAAACACCTACAAAAGCAACAAACCAAGACATTTGAAAACAAGTTTGATGTATTTAAAGGAATAGTTGAATCGGCAGTGAAAATGATGTTACCACCCCCATTTAGCAACCAACCAGCAACTCCCTGGCAACCACTCACAGCATGAAATAATTTAATTCTGTAGCGATTTTAAAATGTTCCACTAACAACATATGTATGATTATTGTTTCTGGTGTATATTATATCTAACGTTAATAAAACATTCAACATTATTGCAAGAACATTTTTGATGACTTTGAGAGAACTTTTACAGTGTGTTCTGAGAGCCAATGTGCTGAGAATGTTCCCTTTAAGTGGTGGAGTCTCAGTGGTGAGACTCAGTGGTGTTAGTTTCAAGTAGGGTTCTTCAGAAACTGTAGGGCTTTTCAAATTACAATCTTGCACCTCTACCATTGTGCCCATGAGCAAGGTATTCAATCCCACAATGCTGCAGGGGGGACTGTCCCTTTAATTACTATTGCTGCGGATGAAAAATGGCTGTGTCAGCAATATGGCAGGAGCAGTTCTGCGGTAAAGTGATTCTGGTTATCTGTAGTGGAAAAACTTGTCTGTGTGAAAGATTGACGAAAATAGTATTGGCTGTTCTTCGATGAATTAGATCGGTGGCTTGTCACACACGGCTTCAAAACAGCATTTTAATGTCTTCTGCTGTACGCTTGTTTGCATTCAGACAGGATTAATGAAATGATTCACTTTGAAATAAGTTATTAGAGCTGGATTACAGACTTCCATCAGACAGCTCAATGCATTACCCAGACAAAGAAGAACGTTGCTCAGCCCTTAATGACTTAAAGAGCGATTGATAGGAATTTGATTCGGGTGCAGGTACAATAAGCCCTGTTCTAATGAGAGTTATTGGAATCTGAAAGAAGCAATGCCGACTTTAGGAGCGCCATAATAGCGCCGACCACTGCCGGTAATGAGATGCCTCTCCCGGCTCCCCTAATTGCCGCCCGGGCCCCTGGACTGCTCATCAGAGAGAGTCTAATTGGGCATCACTGCCCATGCAGGCACAGGACTAGGTGAGAACATCAGCCGTCCTTCTTGCAGATTGAAAAAGAGAATATTTAAAGTCATACATTCATTTATGCTGCAGTGCATAATGAATTCATTCAACTTTTTGTGTCTTATGAATGTGTGTGTTTGTGTGT
>JAZGTK010008092.1:0-18652 GCA_036877625.1 Ambastaia sidthimunki
CAGGAACAGGAAAACCAAATATGGGCATAAACAAGGGGAGAAACCAAACAGACAGATTATGGTGGGAGAAAACCAAGCTAAACCAAAACAGTCTGACAGGGGTGTGACAGATAATAAGTGTGTTTAGTCGTTCATTTTTGCACACTTTAGTACATCATTTATGCATTTGAGGCATGCAGAAATTTTGCATGCACTGTAAAAGTGTTTATTGATATAAAAATCTCTTGTTTCAGGGATTCTTTGTTGCAATTATATATTGCTTCTGCAATGGAGAGGTAAGACAGCTTTTATGTCATTGAAAATTGTTAATTTTTGATTAATACTTTCAAGTCAAGTACTATGGATTTTTCACATATTTTCTCAACACTCTCTAGGTGCAGGCAGAAATCAAGAAGTCATGGAGTAGGAGGACACTTGCTTTGGACTTCAAGAGGAAAGCCCGTAGCGGCAGTAACACGTACAGCTATGGACCCATGGTTTCTCACACTAGCATCACTAACATGGCCGCGCGGGGCCCCCTGGCCCTGCATCTCACCACTGGCCTGTCACCTGTCACCATTGATGGCCATCGGAACCTTCCAGGTTATGTGAAGAATGGCTCAGTTTCTGAGAATTCCATTCCATCCTCAGCTCCGGAGCTTCATATACAAGAGGAAGAACCTTCAAAGAACTTTCAAGAAGATAAAACAACCCCAGTGGTGGAGGAGGAAAGGGAAACAGTCATGTGACTTTGCAGACCTCTAAAAAAAGATAAACATCATACATCATTTGAAAAATACATTGAAGGATGTTCTTTGTTCCTCAGGATTTTCTCACAATTTGGGTTGTGGGACCATCTCAGAAGTGTTAAGCTAATGTGATGGACTAATTGCAATTAGCGTCTTTTCAATGAGCCACAATGTTTTTGCAAGACTGGAAACTAATACAGAACTGTTTACCAGACGTATTTAGAGAATGAATACAAATATACTTTTTGTTTTCAATTTAAAATGCATGGCGGATTTCTTAATATGTCGCATATTCGTTTCTGCGTTGTGAATGAACAACGCTGACACTTTTAGGTTCTCATCTCACCTTCATTTATATACTGATGTGCTGTGTCCTCCAGAATTAAGCCGTGTGAAACATGACACTGTGGACAGTGAATTATAAATAAGTGAAATTTAGTGATTCTCATTACTGTTTTAAATGCATTGCAAACAATAGCACTAATGTAATTTTTATGTATTACAAATAGTCCAAACAGATAGCATTTCATAAAATTGCCAGTAGAAACAATGTTTTGTATTAAAGTAGTGGGTTTTTGTTAGAAGAATATGATGTTTATGTTTCTTGAGCAATTGTGTCATTCATCCACTAATTTGATTGGTGGATTTGTCAAATCTTGCCAAGCCACGTATTTACATAATCAGTTTGGCGGCGAAAACAAAAGTTCATTTTCCCTGAATCTATATAGATTTATACATGCTTGCATTATTGGGTGGTGAGTTGAGCTGGTGAGGAAATGTCTAAGCAATTTGTTATGTGCTATGCTAAGACATGTATTGTGCAAGGCATAAAAGAGACATTCATAATTTAATGATTTTTTTTTGTGGTCATTTTCTGGCTGCCCTAACCATTGCAATTTACTGTTAATTACTTTCTTTAATGAAACATAAATGAAAAATATTTGCAAATAAACACTATTTTTTAAGTTTTCTGAAGAAAATACAATTGGTGCTTGTCCATGCAAACTCCCCATTATAGTGCTAATGCGTTCTCAGTGTTTGGCGCATTGGTGTGTTTGCTAGGGTGATCTAAGTAGTTGCAAGGTGGTTCCTTACTAACCTAAATGAAAAAGCTAGTCTGTTTTCTCATACATATTTCCCTTAGAAGTGTTAGCATATTTGTTCTAAACAAGCATGATTTGATGTATCATTTACTTCCGGAGCACAAATAGTACAGTACAAGTTACATATTAAGATTTAATACTTTATTTAATATTTTAGAAACCTCTACCCCTATTATATAGCAATTGCCAAGTTAACACATTAATAACTAGAATCGGCGTATAAATATGTAAACGTCTGTCTCGATAACACAGAATCTCATTGGTTTGTGACTGTGGTTCGTCATGACGCTAGTCATGAGACACGTGACAACCAATGAAATCTGTCACTATTGACGTGCAGTTGGCATGTCGCCATGTTTAATGTAGTCTTTCACTCATATATGTTTACATTCTAATGCACCATATCGATCACTAAATACTCTCAAAATAGTTATTACTTTCTTTTACAAAGATATCGTTTCACTTCAGAAGGCATGTATTAACCCTCTGAAGTTTTATGGATTACTTTTATAATGGATGAATATGCTTTTTGATGCTTCAAAATCTCACTGCCATTTGCACATAAAGCAAAAAAATAAAATAAAACTGGACATAATTTAATAGAACTCCAGTTGTGTTCAGCTGAAATAATAGTGATATTCTCTTAGGATGGGCAATTTATTTATTAATTTATGGGCAAAATAAAATTTTTTGCGTATAATTAAAATGTAAGACGTTTTAATTATAGTTATTACCCTGTATTACATGAGCTTCCTTGGCAGCACCCAGTGTACTTTCCATTTTAGTGTTTTCTTTGTAATTCAGTTTTCTCTTACATTGAATTGTTGTTTCAAGACAATTGAAAAAAAATACTTAAAATCAACCTGAATAAATTATTTACAGCAGCTTTGTGATGTTACTGTGAGTTCCCTTTCAGGAACTCGAGCTATGGGAACGCCCCCAGCTTTTATGCACTCTGAATCACGTGTCAAATCCGTCCAATAGGGGGGCGATACATCACAGACAGGGGTGACGTCACAACCAGAAGCTTAAAAGCATGTGCGCTGTGCAAACCGGCAGCTTCTTTCATTCAGCGAAGTGCTCTGTGTCGAATTGTTTGTCCATTTGTTTGTCTGTCTCATTTGCTAGGGAAGCATTTAAGTTAGTATGCCAAAGGCAAAAGGGAAGACAAGAGATTCTTTTGAGCCTTTTAGAGCGTGTGTTTCTCCCTGCCCGCGCTATAGTACGGGTATATTATGGCTCTAAGTGTTGTTTGTTTGGGAGCTACTTCCAATGCTTTGCTCCCAGCGTTCATAAGCGTTCCTCACGGTGCTGGTCCTGCTTCTGTTGAGGCAGAACAGCGGTTGCACTTGTGGGGTTCACAAATGGATCTGATGGAGAGAATTGAGACGGGCGAGTCCGTTTCTCGTTCCTCACCTGTCAGATCCTCCGCCCTTTCCCGGGGTTCGGAAGCATGCTCTGCGGTTTCTTCCCCCTGGGGAGAGGGCTCAGCTCTCTGCCTCTCATCCACAGAAGAACTGGAGATTCTTAACTTCTTGCAGGTGCGCCTCTGCAGGATTGGCTCATTCCACCTTGAAAGTCTGGCAGCGCTTTCGGCGCGATACCACATTCCTATAGGTGGCTGCTCAGTGGGCAGACATCCCCTTGTTACACATTTCCTCCGCAGTGCGCTGAGGCCTCGAGTCCCTCCGTGGGACTTGGCCGTAGTACTAGAGGCTTTGTATGCTCCTCCTTTTGAGTCTATTGAAGAGATCTCTAATCTCCATTTGTCAGCCAAGGTGGCCTTTCTACTAGCCATCACCTCTCTGAGGAGAGTTGATGACCTTCAGGCCCTTTCTGTGACCCCTACTTATTTAGACTTTCGCCTGGGTTGGCCAAAGCGTTTCTCTACCCGCGAGCGGATTCTGTTGCCCCGCAGCGTTTTGACGCAGCTTGAGTTTCTGAAAGGGAACGTCTCAGGTTACGTATGTAACCCTGGTTCCCTGAAGGGAACGACACACTGCGTCTCTAGGCCATACTTCCGGTACTCCTGCGTGCGCTCGCTTTATTCTTTTAAGAAGCTGCCAGTTTGCGCAGCGCACATGCTTTTAAGCTTCCTGGTCGTGACGCCACCCTGTCTGTGACGTATCGCCCCCCTATTGAACAGATATGACATGTGATTCAGAGTGCATAAAAGCTGGAGGTGTTCCCATAGCATTTCGACGCAGCGTCTCATTCCCTTCAGGGAACCAGGGTTACATACGTAACCTGAGACGTTTTCAAGGAATTTTTTTAATTTTACAAAAGCTGTTTATTTAGCTGTTTTTTTTTATTTTAACCCTCCATGAGAATTAATCACGTTGCCCTCTTATATAATGAATGACCCTTATATTTTTAATGGCTTGGTTTTGTCTTTAAAACCCAATTCTCCATTGTCACTTATTTTACAGTTTGTTTCATTATAATATTTCATTTTGCTGCCATCTAAGCATAAACATGTCCGTCTATTTTAAGCTAAACAAACATGTTCCTCTGCTATTCTGTGTGTGAAATGACTATGAAATAATCATAATCAGGGTTGCGATTTCAAACACAATTAATGTTTGACGATTAAGTTTACTTTATCACTTTTTGAACGCATTCAAATTCAAAAACATTTTTAGATGATGTTCTGGTATTCAAATATTAGCATTTTAAATTTACAGTGGGTGTGTTTTGGTTTTACTCTAGATAAATATATAAGTACATTTGACTTAAGTTTGAACTTGCAGATAAATAATGAATGACTCATAATGAAATTGTTACCATTAAGCTCATAGCCATTTCTGTATTTTTATTCTTATTATTAAATGTAATCAGTTGTTGCACTTTATATGTCTTGATACTCAGTACCAGCTCAGACTGTTCTTTCTGTCATTCCCACATATTTCTTAACATTAACATTTCATTTATTAACATTTCTTAATGCCTTAATATTCACCCTCATTAGGAATAAAATAATTAAAAATGTATGTTTCCTTCAAGTATTTGAAGATCAAAAATGTGTTATGCATTTTGTTGTTTATAGAGTACATAAATGTGAACATTTGTTAAAACACCAGTTCCCTTTCAGGAACTCGAGCTGCGTCGAAACGCTATGGGAACGCTATCAGCTTTTATGCACTCTGAAACACCTGTTGCAACAATCAATTACGGGGCGTGACGTCACAGACGGGGTGACATCATGACCAGGAAGCTATAAAACCGCTCATGCTGCGCAGCTCGGGCTAGCTTCTTTCATTCAGCGAAGCGCTCTATGTTGCATTGTTTGTCGATTGTTTGTCTTTCTATGTTATTTAATGCAGAAGTAGAAAATTCCTAAATCCAAGGGAAACACTAGGGGCTCAAGCGAGCACTTTAGAGCTTTGAGGCTCTTTTGAAGCTCTTGAGGGGGCTGACTGTCCACACTGCGAGCTTCTCAGCTTGCGCGTGCTTCGCTCCAGGAGGGCTCTCTTTGAGAAGGGAGCCCTCGCTAGCGTTCCTCGCGGTGCTGGTCCCGCTTCCGCTGAGGCGGAGCGGCGGCTGCATTCGTGGGGATCGCAGTTGGACCTGATGGAGGGAATTGAGACAGATTCCCTATCTCATTCCGCATCTGTCAGGTCCCCCTCCTGTTCTCTGGGTTCGGAAGCACGCTCTGCGGTTTCTTCCCCCCAGAGGAAGGCATCTGCTCTCCACAGAAGAACTGGACGTTGAGAGTGTGGATGAGCCTGCTGTGTCCCCACATTATGACGAGCTCATGGAGGTTGTTACTCAGGCGTTGGCTAGATTAAATATCAACTGGCCCCCCGAGCAGCAGGCTGCTCAGCATAGGAGCCTCTTAGATGAGAGGTTCCTCAGCAGCCAGCATGCACCTCCACGCCGGAGCCTGCCGTTATTCCCAGACCTACACACTGAGGTGTCAAGGTTATGGAGTCGGCCATACTCTGCTCGCCTGTTTGGTCCTGCCTCTGCTATGTATGGCAATGTGGCAGGGCTTAGCAAGCAGGGTTACAGGGCAATGCCCCGGGTGGAACAGACATTAGCCAGCTATCTGTCCTCCGATGCGCCGTTGTCCTTGAAGGCTCCAGCCCTGCCCACCAAGCTGTTGCATACTACCTCAACGCTTCTGGGCGGCAGGTCAGGCTGGGGCTTCCCTGCACACCATGGCGGTGCTGCAGGAGTACCAGGCTGAGCTGCTGAGGGGCATCGATGAGAGCGAGGCCCTCACATCCGAGGATGTGATGGAGCTGAGGAGGACCGCTTTCCCTGCGAGCCACCAAAGAGACCGCCCGTGCCATAGGCAGGTCTATGGCAGCCCTGGTGGCCGCAGAGAGGCATCTCTAACTGACCCTGTCTAACATGAAAGAGAAGGACAGGGTCTTCCTCCTGGATGCCCCGCTTGTGCCTTCTGGGCTATTCGGCGACTCGGTTCATACGGTCATCGAGAGGTACCAGGAGGCACGTAAGCAGGCGGAGGCGTTCCAGCGCTTCCTCCCTCGCCGCTCTCGTTCCCTGGGGACTGCTAGATGGGAGCAGTCCCTTCCACATACCACGCAGAAGCAGAGCGCTGACCGTTTCCCTCCTCTTAGGGTGCGGGTGACGTGACGTTCGGGCCAGAAGTCCTCCAAACCAGATCTGAAGACTGTAATAGCCTCTAGGAGGATTTCTGGCTTGGGGAAAAGGCCCTGACTATTTGCCAGGGCCTCGGAGGGTAGCCCCACCTGGAGCACAGCGTGGTCAACCACACTATATGGTGCCCACAGCTGCCTAGGCCCTCCCGGGACCCAGCTGTTAACCCTGCCACCTCCGGTGTTTCAGGACACAGCGGTCTCCTCGCGTTCCCCGCAGCTCATGCCCCGAGGGGCGTTGGAGATAGAACGTCTGCGGCCTCTGTGGAGGTCCCTAGAGCGCTTGTATCGGTCTGTCCCTGCCAGCCACCCGCCCCAGGGCACCGATTCTCTTATAGTAGACATGCCAGAAGCCAGCCACGAGAGGCTGGTACCCCTGAAAACCTTTTTGGCAGCGTGGAAACTTCTGCCAGGGGTGTCTCGTTGGGTCCTGCACACTATAGAACATGGCTACAGCATCTAGTTCGAGTCTCGTCCCCCTACTTTCAGGGGGGTTCTCCCTTCACTAGTAGGGCCTATGTAGGCCCAGGCAATGGACTCAGAAGTACATACTCTCCTGAGGAAGGAGGCCATCGAGGTGGTCCCTCCTCAGTTCAGAGAAGCCGGGCTTTACAGTTGTTACTTCATAGTCCCGAAGAAGGGTGGGGGACTGCGTCCCATATTAGATTTACGGCTCTTGAACCGCTCAGTCAAATGGCTGAAGTTCAAGATGCTCACGGTGAAGCAGGTTATATCCCAAATCAGGTCCGAGGACTGGTTTGTCACCATAGACCTAAAAGACGCCTATTTCCATATACCCATCCTTCCTCAGCACAGGAAGTTCCTGCGGTTTGCCTTCAGGGGCAAAGCGTACCAGTTTCGAGTTCTTCCCTTCGGCCTTGCACTCTCCCCCCGCACTTTCACCAAATGCGTAGACGCGGCCCTAGCCCCACTTCAGCATTCGCATACTGAACTACATCGACGATTGGTTAATTTTGGTTCCGATGGAGCCTTTGGCGGTGCGACATTGAGATGTCGTCCTCTCCCACATGAAACACCAGGGGTTCAGATTGAACGCCGAGAGGAGTGTGCTTTCTCCAGTACAGAGAACCACCTATCTTGGCGTTGTATGGGATTCGATCACGATGCGGGCACGGTTGTCCCCCGCTCAAATAGATTCCATCCTCGCTACAGTCACGAGATTCAAGCAGGGCCAGTCCTTCACTGTCAAGCAGTTTCAATGACTGCTAGGTCTCATGGCAGCAGCGTCCAATGTCATACCTCTTGGCCTGCTGTACATGAGACCTCTACAGTGGTGGCTCAAAACCAAGGGGTTTTCCCCGAAAGGGAATTCCTTCCGCATGATCAGAGTCACGAGATGATGTATCCGTGCTCTAGACATGTGAAGGCAACCTTGGTTCCTCTCACAGGGCCCGGTGCTGGGAGATCTTGGTCGCTGCGTCATGCTAGCGACAGATGCATCCCTCACCGGTTGGGGGGCGGTCATGAGTGGCCGCCTGGCCCGCAGTCTGTGGACAGGGCACCATCTTACTTGGCACATCAATCGCCTGGAGATGCTAGCAGTATTTCGAGCTCTGAAGCATTTCCTCCCAGACCTGAGAGACCATCACGTGCTGGTGCGCACCGACAGCACGGCGGTGATCGCTTACATAAATCACCAGGGCAGTCTGCAGTCGCGCCCCCTTTACAGGTTGGTGCACCAGATCCTGGTGTAGGCCCAGGGACATCTTGGCTCGCTGAGAGCAGCTTATATCCCGGGCCGATGCAATGTTGGAGCAGACATCCTCTTGAGGCAGGAGCAGAGGCCCAGGGAGTGGAGACCTCACCCCGAGGTGGTGAATCAGATTTGGAGAATTTATGGGCAAGCCCAAGTGGACCTCTTTGCCTCTCGAGAAAATGCGCAATGTCTCCTCTGGTTCTGTCTAGCTCATCCAGCTCCTCTCGGGCTGGATGCTATGGTGCAGACGTGGCCGAGGCTCCGTCTGTACGCTTTTCCCCCGATCGCTCTGCTCCCCTGAGTTCTGGAAAGAATACGCCGGGATGCGGTGTTTGTGCTCTTAGTAGCCCCGTTCTGGCCGAGCCGAGTTTGGTTCTCGTGTCCCTTCTAGACGGTTCTCCTTGGAAGATCCTCTCTCAGGCAGGGGGCGCCATCGTGCACCCTCGCCCAGAGCTTTGGAACCTATGGGTGTGGCCCCTGAGGGGGCGCAACTCGTAGCTTCCGGTCTCTCTGCCGAGGTCATTGAGACCATCTTGCAATCCAGAGCTCCCTCGACGAGGAAACTGTATGCCCTGAAGTGGAAGCTTTTCAATTCCTGGTGTAGAGACCGCCATTTGGACTCAGTCAACTGCCCTATCGGTACAGTGCTGGACTTCTTGCAAGCTAGATTTGAGGCGGGTTTGACTCACTCAACACTGAAGGTGTACGTGGCAGCGCTTTCAGCGGGTTTTTCAGTGGGTAGACACCCTTTGGTTATATGTTTCCTCCGCGGTGCGCTTAGGCTGAGGCCTCGAGTGCAATCTAGAGTTCCCCCCTGGGACCTGGCCGTAGTTTTGGAGGCTCTATGTGCTCCTCCTTTTGAACCTATACATCAGATCTCGGGTCTGCATTTGTTGGCCAAAGTGGCCTTTTTTTTAGCCATCACTTCTCTGAGGAGATTTGGTGACCTCCAGGCCCTCTCTGTGGCCCCTACATATTTAGACTTTGTGCCCGGTCTGACCAAAGCGTTTTTATTCCCTCGGGCGGACTATGTTCCCAAGGTGCCCACCTCGACCCTACGGCCGGTCGTGCTCCAGGCTTTCTGTCCTCCTCCCTTCCGGGATAATGAACAGGAGAAGCTACACCTTCTGTGTCCAGTGCGAGCACTGCACTGGGCCTTCCTGCTTCTAAGCCTACTATTAGTCGCTGGATTTTTGAGGCAATCAGCATTGCTTATGAGACCTCTGGACTTCCCCCTCCTTTGAGGATCAGGGCTCATTCCACTCGTGGTATGGCGGCCTCTAAAGCCCTTTCTGCAGGTGTCCCAATTCAGGACATCTGCGACACTGCTGGATGGTCCACTACCCTGACCTTTATCAGATTTTATGGCCTAGATATGCAGGCCACTGCTGGCTCCTCTGTCCTGGTGCCTTAGGCTGCAACATAGGGCAGGGGCCCCCTCATTATAGCGGAGTTGGCATCTCGTTCCCATAGCGTTTCGACGCAGCTCGAGTTCCTGAAAGGGAACGTCTCAGGTTACGTATGTAACCCTGGTTCCTTGAAGGGAACAAGACGCTGCGTCTCAGGCCATACCTCGGGTACCGCCTGCCTGCGCCTGCTTCATTCAATTCTAAGCTAACCCGAGCTGCGCAGCATGAGTGGTTTTATAGCTTCCTGGTCATGATGTCACCCCGTCTGTGACGTCACGCCCCGTAATTGATTGTTGCAACAGGTGTTTCAGAGTGCATAAAAGCTGATAGCGTTCCCATAGCGTTTCGACGCAGCGTCTCGTTCCCTTCAGGGAACCAGGGTTACATACGTAACCTAAGACGTTTTCTATTTACTGCTGATCATGTGTATTGTAAATAAAGAATAAATAAAACTGTATGTAAATAACAAGATGTATATAACTAGATAACTACTTTCTGAAAAAAATGTGAGTGATGCTTGCTGTGGCAAAACTCGAGCTAGAATATTTCAACTATTTTAACATGATGCAAAAATGATCTAGTTAGTATGATTTACCATGATGTTAACATAACTTAGCATGATGCTAGTATGATTTAGCATAATAGATATACTAAAATATAGCCATATTTTATATTATTTTAATGATGTTATGAGGTTGCTAGGGTGTAGCTAGACAGTTAACAGGGTAAAACCAATAGACGGGTGTGAATCAATAGAGCCAACTTCCATATCCCTGTAATGTTTTGGTGCTGAGATATAGCTAGTTCATGTTGGTTTCTAGTGTGCTCTAAATGGTTGCTAGGGTATGGCTAGACAGTTTACATGGTAATAAAGACTACTTGCCAATCTGAGACAAAAGAGGCCACCCACTTGTCTCTATGATGCCTCTCACCTTTCTCAATGAAAGTCAATGGGGTAGTTGCTAGGGCACTGTAACTATACATACTGTACTGGTCACCATTTATTGCTGCTTTCTAAACTGGGTGATATGTGCCCACCCCCAAGTCTGTACAACATTCTGGTGCTGAGCTATGAAATCACAAAGATCAGTCTAATGTCAAGTCTATGGAATATTTGTACACCCTAAAAACATTGTACACCCACTGACTTATAAAAGACATAGCACACCTCTTCTCGATAAGCTGGTCAATTTGACCCCTCATTCATGGGTCTATGACAAACCTTGTGGGACAAGTTATGTACTGAAGTTTTGTCCAGAAAAAGAAGTAGTAGTATGCAAGAGAGTAATAGTGATGATTTGCTTCGCAAGCTCCATTAAAAATAGCATTGTTTCTTTTCTTGGGATAAGAATTTAAAAGATGCCTTTTTAATATGCAAGACACATTAAATCATCAGTTACTAGAGAACCATTTATTGCATATTTACAATTTACAATAAAACCTATGTAAATATATATTTATGTACAGTAAAATTTTACTTAAAAACTAAAAATTGTTTTTTAAAAAAAGGCTAATGAAAGTTTAGCACACTTCTGTAAAGAAAAAGTTCACCCAGAAATGAAAACTCTGTCATAAATTCATTCCAAGGTCAAATGACTTTGGAACATAGAAGTAAAAACAACTCACATCTCATTCTTATGAGCAACAATCAATGAAGTTGATATTGCTGACACCAAATCTGACACTACAAATCTTAACATTTTATAATATAGTATGAGAATGAAATATGATAACTGAGGCTGATTTTTTTAATAATGTTTTTGAATAGCATAAAGTTAAAATGATTATAACAGAATATTCATTTTAGAGTGAACTATCCCTTTAAAGTAACTAAATGTTCACTTTTTTGCCTGCTTTTTGGCACTGCCCTTGGCTCCACCTCCTTTGCCTCCTTTTTCCTCTCCTTTTTCCCCATCTTCCTTTTTACTTTTCCCTCCATTTGTTGCTTCTTTCTTTGATACTCCTTTATCTCCTTTTTCTCCCTTTTCTCCTTTCTCCCCCTTCTTCTTTGTGCCTCCATCCTCCTCCACCTTCTCTTCTTTCCCCTCTTTCGCACCCTTGCCTTCCTTTTTGCCTTCTTTGTCTTTCTTCTTCGGGCCCTTCTCCGCATCAACTTTTCCTGCGACAGTCGGCACTTCCTCCTTTTCAGGTTTAGCCGCTAAACCAGAGAAAAAGATTGACATTGAGTTAAGATTGTGAAATTGACTAAACTGATAATTAATTGACTCATTTTCAACTAATTCACAATTTACTGCATCAAAATCTAAAAATCTACATTGCTTAAATAAGTAATGAGAAGAATAATACAGTGCAGAAAAGCTGTTTGTTTTGTGTGTGTGTGTGTGTGTGTGTACTGTCACAATGGTTCCAGCAAGTCTTTAGAAATCACAGAGACAGATTCAATGTTAAATTAGACACATGCATTAGCTGCAATAAATACATGTAATAGTTACTGTACATTTAATTAATCTCATGTATTATTAATTAAATCAACCTACGGATTTCAATATCTTATGAACCTCAATGGATTTTGAACATTTGTACACCTCCAAAGTTGTTCATGCATTAAAGGGTTTACACAGATGCTGTCAAACAATTAGGAATACCCTACCTTACATATGTAATACATAGACATAATTAAGTTACACAACAGAAAAACATATGGAATATAAAAGGTACTAGCATTACTATTTTTCAGGCAATCTATAACACTGATATTTAAACCAAATCCTGTCCTTTCTGATGCACTTTCAACCATCTATTGACCACAAGTGAGAAAGTCTAAGGACTCAAAATAGAACAAACAGAATTAAGATGTCAGTTAATTGGTTTCATATTGATCAGCTGGCTAAATGCAATCCTGTGCAACACACACATATTGTATTTCCTCTGTTAACCTCTAAGTGCATGCTGTATATGAGTACTCATTGCCTAATCTAAAATAACAGCAGCAAAAGCCACATTAGGGTTAGGGTTAAACAGTAGTTTAAGATTTTTAGAAATGACCACTAAAACGTTTCAGGTTACATATGTAACCCAGTTCCCTGAGACAGAGAACGAGACACTGCGACATGACTTGATGCTATGGGAACATGCTTCAGGCGCACCCAGGTCCAAACACGTGTGAGACATTGTATCTTGAGACATTTCCTTTTAAAGGAACTTGACACAGCATCATGGCTTGACACTATGGGGATCATTAATGCCCACTACGCCACACTGACTAAAGTGCTCAAGGAGGTAAAGTGCAATCTTTGAGAGAGTTCTCTGTGCACGTCCTACCTACTGGGATAGCACCACTGTCAACTCTGTCAACAGAGATTGGCAGCAGCGAGGGAAAGACACACAAACAGGGAAACCGTACCATGGAGAATACACATATGAGATTACTGAGGGGGAATCACTACATACAGAGCACCTATCCCAGTACAAGGGCTTGTAGAACATGCACACATGAGTACTGGGCATGGCTTGAGGCTCCTCCGCCAAACCTTCTTGCTGCTGGGTGCTGGAGGAATCTCAACGCTAGGTAGACCAGTGGGAAAAATGTACAAATTACCCTGTTCCTGGGGAGAAGCACTGCAACCAAAGACACTGAGCACATCCTCCCGCCCACTAACTGGTGGACCCCAACACACTACTGGATACTGGCTCCACCACCTTGTCCTTAAAAGCAGCTGATGGCTGTAAATCAGAAAAATCTTGGACAATAACTGAGGTGTCTATATGATTCAATTGTTTCTTATTCAACCATTCTAGGCCAGAAATTGGTCATGCTTTGGGTAATTCTTTTAAAGTGTAAAAGGTAAACAGAGACAAAGCAACAAAGAGACAAAGCAATGGTTTAACAGCCAAATAAATAGTTATGCAAACTGCTCAGTTTTGCCAGTATGATAGTTTAGTTCTCTGTTAGCTTACTGTGACTTGTAGTTTGATGTGGAAAGTGTAATTATAGCAGATGTACTTTTTAAATTCAAATGGGTACTATACACACACAGTTTATACATTTACAATTTTTACAAATGAGGTCCACAGAATAATGAATTCATGTAATTTACACACATTTTATTTGACTTTTAATATAGTTTACATGTATTCAACAGCTACTAGATAAACAGTTAAGTACTTGTTATTCATCACAGCAGTTATTTGTGTTGGGAAACAAGTATCAGTAGGCATAAATCAATCAAATCATAAAACATAAATCAAGTTCATAAGACAGAGTTCATAATAACTGTCGAGAGAGAGTTCTTTGATTTAACTTTTTTATCACAAGATGCATCTTTATGATTGCAAACCGCACAATCAAACCACTCCTCTCTGATTGATATTTAAATCACATTTTATACAAGGACGCCCACTGACATTATTTTTTGCATAGCTGCCTATGAAAACTGCATGTGCCCACAGAATGAAGCCACAAATGCCACGAAGTAAGATTCCAGTGTCCCCTGATGAGGGGTACTTGCTGTGCTAAATGGTCTCCCTGGTATCTTAGAAAGTCTCGTTGGAATGTCTTAAACACTAATGATGAATAGAATTAATTCAGGGCTTATTTTATCAATTCTCTTAATCTCATTCATGTAATGAACGACATTTTGATGGTTCAACAATAGACGTGCAATACGTTGCTAGCAGCGCACAGGAGGATTTCGACTTTATAAACCATATTCCTGATTTATGTTGACATTGAGATCATCTATACGCCTACGTGGTCTTAAAGGTTAGCAGATGTGCAAAATGTATAGTCTTTAAGTTCCAGGAAATTGGACCAAATATATTGACGACTCATCTTGTTTTAGGGTACATACACTGACTTTATTATAAAATATCTGTCATTGTATTGCTAATTGGCTGATGACACCACAAGAACAGTTACAGCCCCATACTCTACAACACCACTGTAGTTACATGAGTTGTGATGAAATACTTTTAAGAGACCTTAAAAAGTGAGCACTGATTAAACATCTACTATAACCCTGATTTTCAAATGGCAGACCGCGGTCCATGTCTGGTCCCAGCATAGCTCCAACTTGGAGCGCCTGGAGCTGAATTTTAGTCTAAGCTAAGAGGACAGAAGGGCTGATACATCACCGAGTGACCAGCAGTAGTGGGCACATTGGAGATCTAGTTAGATCTAGGGTGAAAAAAGCAAAATGGCTTTTAACAAAGCCAGAGGCAAAATTTAACTATAAACGGCTGCTATGGTCCAACACAGGCTTAGGACCCTGTATCATCCCTCAGATAAAGAATATCCTCATGGTTCTCTTTCGGCCAGGTGAACTTCAAGACCCAGGATGTATTTCTGATAGGCTCAAGACTGTGGCCTCGCCACTCCAAACTTCTCAACCACAGTCTGTACAGACTGCTCAGATGGCAAGATTGGCGAATCAAGAAGAAATTTCCTTTTTTTTTTCTTCCCAATATCGGCCAGACTCTTCAGCAGATGCCAATCTGTGATCACCATCACTGCCACAGAATGACATATGGCAGCAGCCGTTTGGTGGAATTGAAAGCTAAATCTGTGGAGGACAAAGCTCAGCCACCGTATCTGTCTGCCTATGGCCATGTCTCTCCGGCCTTATAGCCAGTCTTCAGACTTAGGTGACGCAAGATTATAACAACTGGCTGAGCATTTGGTGGTCTGGAGAGCTAAACTGTAAACCGGGTGCCGCTCAGCTGCTGCCCCTCCCCTGATCCAAGCCCTTGAGCAGGTCAGGTTGGTATAGGTTGTAATATGTTGATTGTATGCTGTGCAATACCAGCCTGACCAGCTGTCACGTATGCTCTGCCATTCAGACTCAATGAGACCCGAAATGATACGATTGCCAGAGTTGAAGCCTGCAAGAAGCAAAGTCCCACCTGCTAAGAGATCACTCACAAGCATCTCATCAGTGAGAGGCATTCTTGCATGCCCTCAGCTCTTTACAAGAAGCAGAAATACAGCTGCTTCCAAGATCTCTCCACCTCCTCATGGAGATCTCACCTCATCTCTCCATCACATTGTGAGATCGAGGAGAAAGGATAGGCTCATGGGAACTTTGCAGTCATGAACAGTTAAATACTCACTCATCAAGCCAACCACAAGCAATCATAAGTTTCAAACAATCACCTGCAACAGCTTCACATATGAAGAGCAGGCTGGGAAAGCTCACCCACAATCTCAGCCACATCCTGTGTATCTTTGCTGCGTATCATTTGGCAGTAGAATGAGAGCTTTCTCTAGTGTCCTCAGGTGTCAGAAACCTCTGACATGGAGGCACGCATTTTCTGAAGTTATTTGCTGTTGGGTCCATTGGCACTTTGACGCGAGAACAACAGTCATCTGGCTCCTGAAGACAATATATACTCACAGGTGCACCCCTAATATACTCACAGGTGCACCTGATGTGCATCCAGCACTGCCGTGGGCCAAGTATATTGCCGCGATTAGACATGAGATTCAAACACCGGTCACACCGAAGACATTCCCAATAGCTTCAAACCACATGCATTGTCAAGTTCCCTCAAACAGGAAACAGTATTTTTATCTGTCACATGGTTTTACATGTATAAAAATATAAATATAATAGCTTGTAATATTCTCAGTTTTGATGACTATCTTTTGACTGTTAAGAAAATGAATGTTAAGAAGAAGAATTTTTATAAGAATATTTAAATAAGAATGTTGTTGTCCTGATGGAAATGTATAAATCAAAAGTAAATACATCAGTATGGTAAAAAATGTGCATGTATGCAAATAAATGTAAAACCATATTATAGAGGCCTTAAATGCTGTAACCAGAACCATGACAAAACACAACATTCATTGTTCAGAGAAATCATTATTCATATGAGACACTATTCATATTGATAAACAAAGTCCTAATTAAGAGGTTAAAGGTGTTTATTCAGGTGTGAAAGAGATATAGGGAAACCCATAGTATTAAAATAAAAAAATCAAAAGACTTTAAAGTCAACATGAACTGGTCCATTTTGTCTATAATGCAAGAGGGATTATATAAGGGATTGGTGATGTCGGTCAAAAAAAAAGTAGTTTCTGAGGTGGAGACAAATTTTTCTCTCCATTTGTAATATTATGCACTTGCATAATAAAACCATACACATATTAAAGAAATAGGGTTAGTTTTGACTTCATATTGACTTTATAAGACAGAAAGACTCTTCAGATCTGTGCTTTTTACTCATTTTGTATTTCATGTTTTCTAAGACACATCCAAGCATGAGTGTTTTGGACAGATTTACTAAGATAAACCTAAATGTCTTCTGACAGCAGATTCTTGTCGCAGGCAGAACAGTAATCTGTGAGCATCACATTTCACCAATTTTATCATCAATATCCACAAATGTAGGCTGAGGACAGACAGGCAGAAAGTAACAGGAAGTGCAGAGGTGAGTTAAAGGACATCAGTCTAAGAGACAGAATTGGCTGGTTCATCTTCTTCCCTGACCACAGCTAGTTGTTCGCTCTGGCGTGCCTGAACCTGCTCAGAAACTGTTTGCAGCACTGGAGCTTCTGCTTGGGCTAAGCAAACACACAAGAGATGTAAATTGAGGGAGAAGGACACAGATAAGCAGAAGAAAAAGATCAATAGCATTAGGAAAAGACAGATGAGACCTGTCACAATGGTGGAAACAGAAGATCTGCAGAAAATCCATTTTTTTATCATAAACTAATGTAATCAACCATAAGAATGTATTAAAATGCAGTTTTTCTTATAAAGCTTATTATATACAGTGGGTACGGAAAGTATTCAGACCCCCTTAATTTTTTCACTCTTTGTTATATTGCAGCCATTTGCTAAAATCATTTAAGTTCATTTTTTTTCCTCATTAATGTACACACAGCACCCCATATTGACAGAAAAACACAGAATTGTTGACATTTTTGCAGATTTATTAAAAAAAAAAACTGAAATATCACATGGTCGTAAGTATTCAGACCCTTTGCTGTGACACTCATATATTTAACTCAGGAGCTGAGTTAACTCATCATCCTTGAGATGGTTCTACACCTTCATTTGAGTCCAGCTGTGTTTCATTATACTGATTGGACTTGTTTAGAAAAGCCACACACCTGTCTATATAAAACCTTACAGCTCACAGTGCATGTCAGAGCAAATAAGAATCATGAGGTCAAAGGAACTGCCTGAAGAGCTCAGAGACATAACTGTGGCAAGGCACAGATCTGGCCAAGGTTACAAAAAAATTTCTGCTGCACTTAAGGTTCCTAAGAGCACAGTGGCCTCCATAATCCTTAAATGGAAGACATTTGGGACGACCAGAACCCTTCCTAGAGCTGGCCGTCTTGGCCAAACTGAGCTATCGGGGGAGTAGAGCCTTGGTGAGAAAGGTAAAGAAGAACCCAAAGATCACTGTGGCTGAGCTCCAGAGATGCAGTCGGGAGATGGAAGAAAGTTGTAGAAAGTCAACCATCACTGCAGCCCTCCACCAGTCGGGCTTTATGGCAGAGTGGCCCGACGGAAGCCTCTCCTCAGTGCAAGACACATGAAAGCCCGCATGGAGTTTTCTAAAAAACACTTGAAGGACTCTAAGATGGTGGGAAATAAGATTCTCTGGTCTGATGAGTCCAAGATAGAACTTTTTGGCCTTAATTCTAAGCGGTATGTATGGAGAAAACCAGGCACTGCTATTCACCTGTCCAATACAGTCCCAACAGTGAAGCATGGTGGTGGCAGCATCATGCTGTGGGGGTGTTTTTCAGCTGCAGGGACAGGACGACTGGTTGCAATCGAGGGAAAGATGAATGCGGCCAAGTACAGGGATATCCTGGACGAAAACCTTCTCCAGAGTGCTCAGGATCGCAGACTGGGCCGAAGGTTCACCTTCCAACAAGACAATGACCCTACGCACACAGCTAAAATAACAAAGGAGGGGCTTCACAACAACTCCGTGACTGTTCTTGAATGGCCCAGCCAGAGCCCTGACTTAAACCCAATTGACCCAATCTCTGGAGAGACCTGAAAATGGCTGTCCACCAACGTTTACCATCCAACCTGACAGAACTGGAGAGGATCTGCAAGGAGGAATGGCAGAGAATCCCCAAATC
>JAZGTK010008093.1:0-18652 GCA_036877625.1 Ambastaia sidthimunki
TGGGTAACCATCACTGACAAAAAACATAGCGAAAAAAATAGTTTGAAATATATCAAACTGTAGTTTGTTACAACTTTTTTTTGTTTGGCAAAATTACCCAATTAGCAATACATGTACAATTTTTACCAACACAAATAATTTTTAATATCAAGAGAGTTTGTATTGGAGCATTCAAGATTTGTGACCAGCATGATCTTGAGGGTGTTGTTTGCATAAGCAGTATTTATGGGTTGATTCTTCTGCTCAGCATCTTTCACCCTCAATTATAAACTTTTTTTACAATACAGCTGCTGGTCCTACTGTGGGTGGAGGGAACAATTAGGATGAACATAACTTTTCAAAAATGCTGTTCCGCCTTTGTAAATGTCTTCCTGTCTACCTTCTCTTCATCTCTCTGCTCATTTTTCTATTTTTCCTCGCAGATTCCTGACTGTACTAAAATCATTCATCCACTACCACTGTTGCTATGGCAACTAGAGGGGAAATCCATTTCATCAGCCTCTTCGTCACACTCCCTTTCTCATTCCCTCCATGCCATATTTTTCTTTATCTCTAAACCATCTCGTCTTTCTTTTCTCTTCCTGTTTTTGTGTTATTAACTGTCGGAGGGCAGATGGAGAACAGAGGACATGTCTTCATGAATAAACAAAACTTATATTGTTATATTGTGATGACACCAGATTACAATATGTTTTTTAGAGTGTTTTAACAGTTTAAAACATGCTGTGTCATTTGTTGTATTAATTCCACAGTAATATCTCTGTGCACTGCATTAAATGGATAATGCATTTAAAAATTAAAATCTGTTATTTTTTACTCATATTGTTCAAATCTGTATGATATTCTTTCCTGCATGGAACACAAACAGAATGCCCAAGCTTTGTGGATAGGGACTAGGCACAACTGTGGTCACCATTTACTTTCATTGTACTGAAAAGGTCTGCTTGGGCATTATCTGTTAGACGATGTCTTGTGTTTCACACAACATTAAAAGAAATATGGATTAATATGACAAAATGTGCACATTTGGATGATTGTGCCTTTTAGAGTTCTAAGTCTGGGGAATGAGTTTGAACTGAAGATTTTCTGGGCTAATTTAAGTTGATGTAAAGATGTAATCGTAAATGACATTTTAAAAGCCAGCCAATCACTCAACTGAATTTAAAACCAGAGTGAAATGTTGTTTATTAAATTGATGGGTTGATTTTATTTGACCAATAGGAAAGTTTGAACAAGTGATCATGTTAAGAACAGCTTTTGTAAGGCCCCCGAACAAAGAACTGAATGAATGTTGATTAACAACTTTGTGCAAGGAGATTGCACAGAAATCAGGGTGATAGTGCCCGCACTGACAACCTTATGATAATCCCATGGGGCAGTGGAACAGGCCAGCAGCTATTCAAGACAGCAGATGGCCTTAAATTAGAATTGAAATTGTGCATGATCACTCACACACATACACATACTCCTTCTGCCTCAAACACATTACAAAAATTCTAAAAAAAATGTTATTGCACTCATCACAGCCTTGATATTAGTGGTGATCACAGTGGTGATATTAATGGATGTGTGTAATAATGTAATTATGTTTTAGCAAGTGAGTACAAGGGTGAGATGACTCCAAATGTACACATAATTAATATCTTTAATCAGATCACTGATAAATTAATTCCCTTATATATCTCTAAAGCTGTTTGGCTGATAAAATGCTCTATCTTTCTTGCCATCCATCCATCCATCCATCCATCAATAAATCAATTCATCCATCACACACGTTTGAACAGGTCAGTAATGCTGTTTACCAACATAAAGTGTTGGGCAACTAGCAAGACCTGTCTGCTAGAACAATTAAGCCTTGCTGGTCAGGCTAAATAAGCCACACAGCAGAACTTCTTTCCAAAGACCAGCATTCAATACACAACATACACTGATTACCAGCAATGCTTGTCTTTTTTTATCAGTGTTAACAGTGGGTTGTAACAGATTCTTGTGCAGTACTCATTTGCATGTGTGATGTGCAGAGCAATCTTTACATGGAGATACTAATTTAACTCAGACACATTGGAATCAAGATTTTTTGCTGTCCATAGATATTAAAGGAGTACAACTGCAACACACACATCAGTAATCCTACATCAATCTATCCACTGTAACTGTGTGTGGGTTGCCAGTTGGAATTCCTTTTTTAATCTTCTGTGGTTCTAATATTATGAGTCTGAAGATTAAGCTTTTGATTACAGGAACCTAGGATCAAGCTGTGGGTGTACAGTAACTCTGAAATGGAGGGTTTCTCTCTTTCCTTCACACACAGCCACACAAGCACACATACTTTGGGGGAGGGGCAGTTGTGGATATATATCTGTGTTCCTTGTCAACTCTGTGCAAAAACCACTGAGCAGAGCTGCGTATGATACAGAGAATAAACAGCGTGAAGAGTATAAATGACACACTGCATGCACATCACACATATGCAGTAGAATGAAAGCCAAACACTGATGGTGCCTGGGAGAACAAGATTTGATGGAAATGGTCTGACTGGAGTGGCAGAAGGTAAATACATTTACTTTCTCCTTTTGAACAATGTCTTCATGAGTGTTTGGGAGAGAGTGTTTGGCTTCCTGAGCGATTCCACTAGTTGATGGGTGGAGCCAAAGGAAAGCTGTCAGCTGGGGTGGTGTAGAAGGCAGCGAGTTTGTGTGCGTGTATGTGGGTGAGTGTCAGAACAAGGAGTGTATGTGTGCTACTATAACCTACTGCTCTTGTGGCATTTAGCATATATACACAAAGAAGGTAAGTAGCCAATCTTTCTATCAGTATTTATTGACAAAAAGACTAGATTGAGATTTGTGTGTATGTGTGACAAGGTGATGCATAGAGACAGAAATAAAGATGCTTCAGTAAGGCAGGCAAACCTGTTATAGCTGTCCATCTAAAATGATCCATATTCATTTTTAGATAAAACAAAACTGGACTTCTGTAATATGTATATACAGTATGTGTGTGTTTACTTGTGTTTCTCTACTGTACACCTGCTCTAGATTATTGTAAGATGTGTGCAGTGTTTTCACAGTGTGTAGATGGGTGTGTATGTTCTATCTGACTAAGGCTTGTTCAACACCGTTGCATGTTTGTCAGTCTAAATCACTGTTGTTTTGCTCTATGGATGATTATATTTGCTTGTGAATTACCAGAGGATGTGTTTGTTAACTGTGGAGAACATTAAGTCTCTTAAGTCCAGTGTATTCACTAAATGTAGAGCAGCAAAGTGCAGAAAAGCTTTGTGATGAGTTATATGTACGCCTGCGCCTGAGTAGCAGTGAGGATGTTAGGGGTATTGCTGGCAAAGATGGGGGGATGAAAGTGGAGAAAATAATGGGGGATGGGATAGAGAAGATGCTTTAGAGAGAGAAAGAAGTAGAGAGATCGAGAAATGGCCAAGAGGGGGTTAAATATTTAAGAGGAATCCCCCAGAAGTCCCCAGAGTATTTTGATGACTGTAGACCAGAGCTCATTCTTGTGGCAGGTTCCATTTGAATGGTAAGATATGATGAGCTACAGCTGTAGTCAGATGAAGTAGAGATGACAGTTTCCAGTGTGAATGCATTAGTACTTTTTTAAATGGGGACATGAAAGCTAAGATATTTCTTAAAGTCTGTGTTGTATTTGCAGTTTCCCTGTATGGTAGGCCTTAATTCATTTTCAGGAGTATTTGAATGTCACAAATACATCAGTGTTTATTTCAGAATCAAATTAAGATATCAAGACTTCTTCTCAGAATGTGTTTTCTTAAATTTTAACCAGCAACATTTTGAAATATTTTTTACTGGAAAACTAGACAAAATATTATATTACTTTCCAAAATTGTGTGTTTATGTGTCTTTTTTTAGAATTTAGATTGCAGGCCTTAGTAGTTTTGTTCTATAAGAAAAAATAGAGAGGGTGGGGGTGTGGTGAGGCTCTTGAATAGATGTGAACAATGTAAGAGCAACCCCGGCACACATCATACCCTGTTACACTGATCTGGTGATGTGGAGTGTGTGCGTGTGTGTGTTTGTTCTAGTATAAGTACGAACAGCTGTGAGAGACAAAGGTCTTTGTTAAAAGCAGAACTAAATTTCTTCCATGTATTATTTTTCCACTCCTTCCTAAGAAAACATAGCCAGTCTTCAATTCTTTCACTCCATTCCAATGAGAGAGTATGTAGAGAGAGAGAGAGAGAGAGAGAGAGAATATTTTCATGAAGGAGAAATTGACTTCATGCTCTGTTTGTAGGCTCAGTCACTCTGACTAATACTCACACCAGGCATCTTTTTTCCTTCTTATTTCAGACTACAGCTGTTCTTTTACATCATGACTACGTCATGTTTTTCTATCAATGTATAAGTGTGTGTCTGTGAATTTATTTAGCTGTAGTATGGGGACATCGGTAAAGATTAATATGGTTGGTTACACAAAAAATGATGCCTTACAGACTTAGGGATATTCTTCAGTAATAAGCTTTATTTAAAAACAGCAGATATGTCATCATTTAGATATACAGTATGTGTGTGTGTTGGGGGGGTACTTTGTTTGCTAAACGTGACAAGACATCCTTTTGGGGACCTCAAAGAATATTTTCATTTGGAAAAATGATTTATAATAAGAAGTACTGTATATTTTTTATACTAAAAATGCAAAAGACCTAGGTTTGGATTAACATTGTCAGTAAAACAGGAAACACCACATCAGTTGTTAAAATGACACAGCCAGAAAAAAGCTAAAAAGGGATACTAAAAGTGAGTAAACAGATTTGGCATTACAATATATAAAGGCAGACTTTCTGAAAATGTCACAAATATTGTAAAATATGTCAAAATTACTTGGACATATTAGGACATATTAGATGGTCTTCACTAAGAACAAAGGCTGATAAATAGCTCCAGTCATGCTTGAAATCAAACAATGTCAACATGTTTTGTTAGGCATAGGGAATAGAAAATATCATTTGCCTCTTATAAAAACAACAGAAGTCAATGAGACGTTCTTACTAGTACAGCAAACAGACCTGTGTGTGTGAATACACTTCAGTATATACACATGGCTCAGCTGAAAGTAGAGAATACAGCCCCGGATGTTTGGAATATTGTTAACTATCTGGAACTTTGGGTGTTGCTCTTGGCTAAGTGGCAGAATCTGCAGGAAGTCATTTTAACCCACAGTACACGCAAACATGCTCCTGTTTCATTAAGAACCAAATGTCTTTACGATCATTCATTACATTTCCATCACTTTCTCATATCCAGTCTTATTTAGGTGGATAATATTTTACTCACTCATATATTAAAGGAAATAAAGCCAAAAGATGTTTTTTGAGGGGTAGCCTATTGCTAAATTCATGGAGAATAGCCTAGTTTGCTTAACTCGTAACATGTGAGGGGAGGATAGTCTTATGTTTATGAGGACTTATATGAGAACAGAGGTCTGTTTTTACAGTCTGATAGGACACCCTGACTCCCTGGTAAGTTTTTCATAACTACAATAAAAACAAACATGGCACAATATTTTACTTCTTTGATTAATATACAGTACATTTAACTACTTATATATTTTAGTGTGATAGATCCTTCATTTTTTAACCAGTTTTTTAAAGAAAAGAATTTGTTTAAGTAAAGTGGTATGTTTTCTGTAGAGGTTTGTCTCTGCAGTATGTGCTAACTGAACCTCCAGTGTGGTATAGCAGAAGATAAGCATAAGAGAAATAGAGTAAGAGGTATGATTTGAGTCTTGAGATCGGGTGTGAGGGTCAGTGTCCACTAGGGGACCCCTGTAGTGAAACCAGAAAAGCATTATGAATCTCTCTCTCTTAAACACACACTCTCTCTTTGTACCATCTGGGACTTGGTGGATAAATTATTAAACTTCTAGTGTCTGTTGAGGCCTAGCCTCAAAGAGAGACAATTTTACACACACACACACACACACACACACACACACACACACACACACACACACAAGCAGAGATATTTTTTATTATATAATTATATATAAATTATATAATATAATTTTGTATAATGTTAACATAAAGTACAGCAGTATTACAGAGTTGCTGTACATGCTGCAAGACGGTAGTTAAATTTTTTTTGCATAAAAGCAGTTATTATGCATTTATTTTCTTATCAGGTTTAAAACAGGTTATCACGTTGAGCAAGTCTGAGAAGTAGTGTTACTGTTCTTTGTTTTATGGCATATCTACCAACATTAAAAGTGTGTTCAAGCAGCACCAAACTGAATGACAAAAAAATAATCATTGTTTCCATATTTATTTTAAATGCCTTTGGTCAGATAAAAAGGTGTTTAGTTTGGTGTTGCAGCACAGAAATGCAAATGTCACCAGGGCTGGATTATGACATTGATGGCATGAATGGGGTCGCCTTGGGCATTTCACGATCACCGTCCAGGGCCCCCTCGGATATTTAACAGGGTCCCCCATTGGTCTAGTGCCCTGGGGCACATGCACAGTAGGCCAGTGCGCTATTCCATGCCTAACTTTACTTTTAAATGTCAGAATCCAATAGCAGCCATTAAGAAATACCATTTTTATAGTGTGAGTTTAGTTCCTTATTCCTGTGTTATCATAAAAAGTTGTGTTCTCTACTGTGGAAATGCACCCTGTACCACTGACACTTTATGTAACTGTTGTAGATACTTAAGAAACAAAGTTGAATTTTCCATGTAGTGTTACAGAAGGATGACTCAGTTTCTACCCACATGTGGTGGACTCTAATGTTGTTTACGTGGTGTACACTGAGACATAAGAGATGGGGAGAGATTAAATGTTGCTGGAACCTTCTGTGTGGAAGTGATTCACATCAGTGGAATTCCCTGCTGCTGCCGAGCAGTTCTAGCAGAGTAATTGGTCCATTTATCATATTGACAGAGACAGACAGGAAGAGAGAGCGGAGGTGGGCTGGAAATTTAGTAAGATATGATAATATGATATATTCACTATACTCTAAAATGTTTTTCTTATATACTTTTACAGACAAAAGTGGTATAGCGTTGTGCATGTTCCCTGTTCCGTTAAATGTTTTTTTTTCATGTTTTATATTCCAGTACCCTGAAAACATCAGCAATTGCCAGTCCCATGATCTGTTAAGTACTACAAGTACTTGTGTACTACAGTGTTTCTCATCCACTACAGGGGCCTCAACCATCTTCCAAGCAGCCTCAAGTTAACTTAATAAGACAAAACAAGTTTTAAAATAATCTAAAACAATTAAAAATATGTATAATATACATTTTTCTAGTTATACCAAAGTCTAGAATATTTTATTGGTTAGACAGTACAAGTGGGGACCCTTTAAATACTTTAAAGTCAAAAATATTTAAAGTAAAAGTCTAAAAGGTTGAGATACAATGTAGATTTTGCGTATTGTGTGTATAGGGAGTGTATTTTATATTCTTTACATTTTCTATACTGTCTGTCAATACATGCCTGAAATGTTGGTGGACCACACAAGTGGTGAAGTGTGCACTCACTGATATGCTCATGTATACTGTGTAGCTACAGAAAAAGATATGCTTTGATATTGATCAGAGGAATGTGTTATGTTTATGCCTAAGCCAGAACCTTTGTTGGTTATGTTTCGAAAGAGCAAGCTGGACTTTTGTATATGCACATAAGATAAACCTCAGCCAGGTCTGGAATTTTTCTAACTGCAAACAGTGTGGGAAAGGTGTGACATTCTAACCCTAGACTAGCACACACACATACACACTCACACATACACACAAAGCCTTTTAAAGGTCTAGAGCTGCAACTGGGCTATACAACATATGGACTCAACTAACTGCATGACTTCTTTTCTAAACACAGGCTGAAGACATAATAGCAGAAGGGAACTCACTTTTAAACAGACCAACAAAACAGAGGGCACAAAGAGTCAAAAATAAGGTGAGCAAAAAGAACAGAAAAAAATAAAGATTCATTTTAAAGACCCATTGTAATTAAAATTTGTGTTGTATGGCTTTCAGTCTACATGTTACAGTACTTTTGAGGCCAATTTGATACTTTTAGCATGTAAAGTGTACAGCATTTCTCTTTGGAAAAAAATATTGATGACTAATCCTGCACTCACAGGTTCTTGCCCAATCAATGCCCTTTAAAATTAGAATGTTCCTCCCCCAATACCTGCTACCAGTTAGCAAGTAGCAAGTCATGGCCACACAGACAGATTAAAACATACACACACATATACAAATTTCACTGTATGCTGCTCTTTATATTCACTTTGCTCATCAGCAGTCCCTAAAGATATGTGGAAAGATATGTATATTATTAAAGATAACCAAGCAATACTTTAATCAGACCACTCACTGTAATGATAGTTTGCACATTTAACTAGTATTGGGTTTATCAATGTTCACACTATCATTTAATGTTTTCATAGTAAGGCCAAGGACATCAATTTACACACTATTCCAGTGGTGCAAAGCTTCTTTTAGAATGTTCTGTTACGAGGAACCTTAACCACCCAGAGGGAAATCTATTTTACATCTTAATTATTCTTATTATGTTACATTAAAACAGACTCTTCAAATGCCCCCTGCCATTGCACTGCTGTTTCCCTGTTGCCCTTCCTGCCCCAGTCGAAATGTGGCAGAGTTAAGTAAATGGCACACGTATGGCCCTCTCTCTGGGGCTACAAATGAGAGCACCCCTGTTTCTCTTCAAACATACACACAACCTTTCAGTGGCATAGGAGCTGTATGAAAAAGGCAGAGGGGGCAAAATTATTAAAGTTTATCAGCTTGGCTCATGAATATTTATTGTTTGATGCCGTGCAGTTAATATTTAGAAGGCCTCAGGAGGTAGTTTTCCCTTTGTTTTTTCATACCCTCTAAAAAGTTAAATGTAATGGGCCAATCAATAAAGATATTGATTTGAGAACTTACAAATGTTGTAAAAACGAAGATCTGCATAGCTGTAATCAGTTAAGACCCACAAAATACAAAAAACTGTTTACTTAATGAAATGTTCACAGGTTATGACCACAGCACACTATGCAATACAGTACATACATGTTGCCAATGAGAAGCTGAAGTAAAGAGTTAACTGAAGATGTCTCTAGACTATCTCTGAGCCTTTAGCACATCACATTCCACACAGACTCTGTATGTCTGTCAGCTACACACCCTTTAGTTTACTGGCACTTTTCCTATCACCAGCACTGACCTCTCTCTCTCTCTCTCTTTCTCTCTCTGAATCCCTATAAGGTAAAGTTTGAGCTCTCTAAAGACAGATAAATTAGGATTGCAATTTATAATAACTTTACAACATAGACTCAATTTGTGTTGATGTTCCATGTCTGGTTGTAAAAGTCTCTTAAGGCCTGATTTACTGTAGTTGTCCCCTCTCTGAACTCTTCAGATGTATGGTGTCTCATTCGGTGTCTCATTCGGTGAGCTCCATCCTTGATTTTAGGAGTGGAACATTTCAGTGTTGTCAAATCATTCTGTATCTCAGTTGCCTAGCAACTGTGGTCCATTGCAAAGAAGCTTGGGATGGTCACTAGGTTTAATGAAACCCGTTTTTATGTAGGATTAACAGAAGCTAAGCATGAAAATGCTGCTGTTCTCAGATAATTGTCTGGATTTTGGACTGGACAGAATTTTGGGTGCAAAAAGGATGCTCAAGATCCTACAGATATTCAGTATTGTTTTCGGACACAAATAAAGCATTTTTACCACATTACAGCCTCTGATATCATCAAAACTTAGCTATTTCTATTCCCTTGTTTATCTTATAATGTCTTTTCCAGTGGCATATAAAATTACACATACACTTTAAAATCATAACACAATAATATCAGGAAACATTACTGAAACATCATTGAAGATAATATGATAGTACATTGGACATTATCCACAAACAAGCAGTTAAGATACTGACTACATTTACAAGCTTTATTGGTTTATGTGGAAGGTTATCATTAAGAACTTGTTTCGTTCAGGCCAAGTAAAAAAAACCTTTCATTTCAACCTTTATTAATAACTAAAAGTAGAATATAATCACTTCATCATATTGCAAAACACTCAGAGGAAAATGTGTCTTGTTTACTTGTAACAGAGGAGTGCAAAACATAAAACAGTACACAGCAAAGTAAACTTTACACACTGTAATAGTTCTTGTTTGAAAATATGGGGTCTCTGCTGTCCTTCAGCTATGGTGCAGCAAGTTGGGTTGATAACTCAGGGTGGGTTACCTGGAATGAGGTCACTTTGACAGCTGACACTCTACTGCCCCCTGTTGTTTACTATCAGCAGCAGGCTTTTATGTTTAACCTCACTGCAGGCGGGCTGACTGAGATTAAAAACTTCAATACACCAAAGACCTTTGAGCTCACAGTCAGGACAGGTGTGTCACAGTGTGCCATCAATACCCATATGGCAGAGCATGCAAATAATAAATCACACACACACACACACACACACACACACACACACACACGTTTACTTATCTATCTAAATGAGGATGCTTCTATTGTTTTTATACACACCTAGATATAAGCAATAAAAAAACTAACCCTGACACACAGTTTTGTATACTTGTTTTAAACCAAAAATAGGAAAGGGTACTTTCATTCTAGTTTTTATGTACTTCTCAAATATATACTTCACAGAAACACAGTTGTAAACTCGTTTACTTTTAAGTCCCAAGTAGTACTAAAATAATGCATGTGCAAGTATACTAGTACTAAAACCTACTACATAAAGTATATTTAAAATATACTTGAGCTTTGGTTAAGTTTATTTAATAAAATTCAGCTTCTTGCTGAATTTGTCTAAACCCATATGTTCCTTCTCATGTGTTTCAGTGCAACAGGCCTGAATCAACATCCTCATGGCCACCAACAACACTGCTGGCATTGCTCAGGCTCGCAAACTAGTGGAGCAGCTCAAGATGGAGGCCAACATCGACAGAATAAAGGTGAGAAGAGCATAAACTGCTAATCAGTGTAAACATAACTACTAATCTCTGAATATACTCCAATATAAACACAGTGAGGGTTTTTGCATAGTGTGTGTATTTCATAACTCTGTGTGTGACTATGTTTGCATGCTTCCACAACAGGTCTCGAAAGCAGCAGCAGATCTGACATCATACTGTGAAGCCCATGCTAAAGAAGACCCCCTGCTGTCTCCTGTGCCTGCATCTGAGAACCCCTTCAGGGAGAAGAAGTTCTTCTGTGCCATCCTGTAACCAGCGCTGAACAGCCACGGACTCACTGGCTCCCTCTGGGATACAGTCATGGACACAAAACATGTTGATCTTTTACAAGGGCTAAGGAGGTGCAGTGGAGAACTAATTCTAAATTCTCCTGGCTCTTCATGAACCCTGACTAAGCCACTGACTCCTCCGAGCGGCCTTGAGATCCAAACCTCAGCATGGTTATAAGAGTCTATTGAAATTTAGGGTGGAGAGCAGCAAACAAATAAGTGACTGTCATTGTAGCAGATCAGACAGGATGTGTTGTGAAAATATCGAAGTATTCAAAGGTTTCTGTGGTTCTGATTAGGTATTCAAATCTTTCTCTTTATTTTTTTTCTCTTTCTCTTTTACTTTATTTTTTTGAATTTTAGTGAGCTGTGATCATTAATCTGATCACTGGTTACATCTTAGAACCGATTGATAAATAGATTTATTGTGTTATGTCTTCATTTTTTCAGATGAAATTGCTGTAGGCCTACAATATAGGTAGCTTTGTAGCCATTTATGGGTACAGAAAAAAACTTTTTATTTAAAGAATGATAATTTAGTAAACTTTTGTAATAAATTACACTGAAACAAATATTCTTAAAATGAAACACTTGTCTTTTAGATGCTGATAAAAATTATTTGACTGTACAGCAAATTGTTTTCTTTTTGTTTTCAAAAGCAGTTTTCTTTTTACTCTTTGTACACAAAAGTTCAATCATGTTGTTCTATTTGTTTTTAGTATTTGTGGTAATATCAATAATAACTGCATGAAGCCTGACAATGTGCGTCTTTTTTTCTTTTAACCCTGACAGGTTAGGGGAAATCACATTACAGTTGCAGTTAATCATTTTTTCACTTATGCAGTGTCCCAAATGACTGTCTTGATCTTATACTGACATCTAGCGGCGAGAATAAACCCGAGTTACTGTAGACGCCATTGTTAATTTCTCGCAAATCAAAACGAGACTAAAGCATAGATAGACTCAACAGGTTGTATATTTTCACATTTTCAGAGTTTTTGTTACCTGGAAACAACTTCGGAAAGGCGTGTTTTCAATCTTGCGATAGCTGAACGTTTGTCAACAAGGTACAAAAATATTATATATTATAGTATAAATATTATAGTTTATTTTCACATTCTTTACAGCATCACACAAAGCAGCAGTTTTTAGTTAGTGATGACATAAAATTGCCTTTTCAAAGTAAAGATTAACAATTTCAAATGACGGTTTTATATATGTGTGTAAAACTGTAAATTATTAAGTGCCCCTTTAACATGCTTGTTTTGAGACCATAAACTTAAATTTTAATCTATCACTTAATTCACAATGTTTTTCATCAAAGCACAGATCCGTCTTAAACTCAGCACAATAAATCATAGAATCAGCGCTCTTCAATTCTTTACCGTGCTGCATTGTTTTATTATCAGGATAAATATGTGCGACTGTGGTTAATCTGTGTTTACTTAATCATTTGTCTAGATTATGTTGCAATGCTTATTTTTGCCCATGGAAGGAGCTCTTAAACCGTAGCAAAATTTATGATAGTCAAATTCATGTAGTCAAATATCAAATATTAAAGGTGGGGTAGGCAATAGCGATGAGAACCCACCTTCCTTTCAGGCCGCTTACCAAAACCACGCCTCCTCCAACACATAAAGGCATACATAATTTGACAGGCAAGTTTGACATCCTACCATTGCATTTAGACCAAATGCAATGATTGGATGAACATTTAGTGATCATGTGACTACCACAGAAGATATATATTTAAATAAATATATTTAGACTATTTTTTGAGTAATTTCTATCAGGACGTAAAAAGACTTAATCAGCATAACAAAAAATGTTTCTGAAAAAAATACTACTACGCCTACCCTGCTTTTAAGGAATTACCTGATTTTTTGTTTATTGTAAGAAACATTAAACAAAACATATTTGATCAAGCTTCACCAGTATTTGGTATTTCCTGATTCATATTCAAATATTTGTGTTTGTAAAATATGTATAAAACAGAAGCAATGGTTACAATTATAAGCAAACGTTGTACATTATGCAGCACAGGATTTTGTTTGATTTCAATGTAAATAAACAATAAAAAATATAAAGTAGACTAAATAAAAATAAATATACAACAAAATGTCTAAATAAATTAGGATAGGTTGACATGAACAAAAACAATTTTGTTTCCTGCACTAAATCATCATATTTCAAAATGCGTCTGATTTATTTATTAATGCACATATGGTAGTCACTCATCAGACAAACACAATGACATGATGACTCTGACTCTGACCCAGTCACATACACTAACACATGCACGATGCCACCAACATATGCCTCATTTTAGAAAATAACAAACTCATCACACGTCAGCTTTGTACAACTGTGTCTGTGTGATGCATTGCCATGGAGACCGGACTGACGACAGCCTGCTAACGTGTGAATCACTGTGAAACATGAAGGCCTGAGATACATTCTCACATCTATTCAACACAAATTGAATCAAATGTCCAGGCGATTGAAGTCCTAAAATGACACCCACTGAGGGGATCTTTGTGCTCTTGAATAGTGCATTGAGGAATTTTTGTTTTCTAGCCTTTCCTACAGAAACCTCTGCATTGCCTTTCAACACTCAAAAAAAGCAATATGATAATTTACATGTATGTTTTCTTACATCAGTCACTTACTGTCAGTCATTTGTTAGGTCATCGTTTATCTGAAAAGTTCATTCCTAGCTAACAATTTTAGGTTTTAAGAATGTTTAAAATGTTTTAAAAATGTTTAAAAGGTTGAAAGAAATAGAAATGTTCAAAACATTCAGTTTTTTAGATGTTGTATTAAGGTTATTGCTTGATTATACTTAAGAATAATGTTTTTGAGATGATATATTATGTTAGAAAAATGTTCTACTAACATAACTGCAAGATTGTTTTTAATAACCTTAAGGGAACTTTAGAGAACATTAGCCAATGTTCTGAGAACGATTCCTATTAGCTGCTCTGCTGAGTATCTTTACTATACATTTGTGCCAAAAATGTACATTCTTCTCTCCTTATTGATTTATTTCATCTATGTTGTTTTTGTGTAATCTGAATTTAACTTCCCTTCAGAACAACCTTATTTGGTCAATAAAATCATGCAGAATGAACTTTAATCCACGACAGCAGGTGGCACTGTAATATCACTTATGATCGCTAATTTATTTAACGAAGACAATTAAGATTTTTCGCTAGAAAAGGTAATCTTATATCAGCAGTGGCAATACACAGCTTATATTTTAAAATGCCTCTCAAACCAATATATAGAAAAATAACTTTTTGACATCTTGTGTATACTGCCCTTTCATTTGCAAAAATCATGAATGTTTTAATTCTCTGAATTGCAAATATTGCAAAATATTGCATTAAATTCATGTAAAGTAAAATATAAATCAGTAAAGAGGGTCTTATGAAGAAAAGAACACTTTATTAATGTTTGTAACATTAGTGTAAAAAAGGATCTATCTTCATGTTGCATTCTGTTGCATTGTGGGAAATGCTCTCATTACAGAAAAAGTTTCCCTGGAACAACCTGCGGTTAAATTCAAGGGCACAATGATGAAGCTTTATGGAATGGTGGGCTACACAACCACCACACAGGTGAGGTTACCCGTTGAGGCCTCCATTCATCTGTCTGGTAACTTCCCACTGAGAGTCTTTGGATCTGGACACATGCTCGTATAAGGCAGAGCTCTGTGGCTGATAGACTGTGGATATCAGTTTGCTTTCAATAATTAGCGGTTTGAAATAAAAAGGGTTTTGCCATCTAATAATAATGAAGCATTTCAACGTCATTTACTTGTGTGTAAGCGAGTGTATATGTGTATGACTGTGTACACATGCATGTTTGTTGTATCTATACAGTTATCCGCATTTCTCCTGACATATTACAAGTGCGCCTGTCGATGCTTTAGTTTCTGTAAATTCTGTCTGCGCTTTCATCGGATTTCTGTAAATAATGAAAAGCTGTTCGTGCATGTAAACAAAATGTAAAAAAACAGAATAGCTATTCCTAAAGGTTTTCATATTAGTGTTTATTTTTAAGATTATTATTCGCAAACTATAAAAACATACAAAAACTACAAAAGACTTTGTTTAGAATCAACAAAAGGCTGCATATAAGGTCTACAAACTCTGTAGTATTTCTTAGTTTTTTTAAATTATGTTCATTATCATTCAGATCTCACTGATTGGATTCTGAATGGCTCATTTTAACTTAAGTGTGGAGAAATACGAGGACGAATGCACAAGGGTTTTCTATGGAGCGGTAAGATTTGCGAAATGCAGTACAAATACCCGACAAAAGGAAACGAGAATGAGAGAGATATTATTATTATTATTATCACTAAATCCTTAGTTTTCATGTCACATATGTTGCAACATTTAATTCACACTTGAGGTGGGACGATTTTAAGGAACAGCAGTGCTGAATAAATGCTATGATTATGCATGCCACAAGTTGTCCATGTGCTCTCCAGGGGGCAAACGTAAGCTGTGCTCGCTCTAGGACCCGGTGTCCCTTCTTACGTCTTTTGGCTACTTGATGCTCTCAGGGCTCACGCCTATGTGGATTTCAAACAAGCCGATAGCCCTCAGTTGAGCAGTAAAGGATACAGACGGATTGCGTTTCTTGGCAACCAGTGTACGCCTTTGGATCATGCCCAAGTAAATCATCACACAGGAAAACATATTCCAGGTTATCAGTACTGTCACCGTACTGATCCTCATGTCTTTGCGCGCTTCCTAGGAGTTTCCGTGAATATCACGAATGAGACCAGCGCTGGAAGCGCGAGTGGGCGCAACTTTTCTTACTAGGCTACATTGACTTAAATAAGCTGCGCTTTGGTACAACGAAGGTAATTTTAAGTTATCTGCGTTTTCTGTCTGGTGTTTAGTGTCGTAAACAATGTTTTAATTTTGTGAATCAGTAAAAAAAATCTGCCCCCCATCCTTTAAACTTACAGTGTCTGTTTCATACAATATTGTCATTATGTTTGGACAGTCTTTATTTGACTCAGTTAAATCCTGAAGTACTTTAGATCTGGTTGTTATGTTTAAAACATATTCACGTTTGGAAACTTTTAAAACAGAATTAAATATTAAAATTAAATGTTTTGTCTTATCCACAAATATTTCTCAGCTGAGATTGCAGTTACTTGTTCTTCAGGAAATACTCCACAATGAATCAGCGATGGGGTCATTCACATGTATTCCTACTCTATCTTTCTCTGATGGCTTTATGGCGTGCACGGTAAGCAAAAACGGACGACCTATTTGTCAGTTCCACTGAGTTTTTCGCATAAAAGCCAAACCCAGGTCAACATCACCTATACATGCTCTTCACCCAGTGACTCTCTCTCACTCTCTCTCTCTCTCTCTCTCTCTCTCTCTCTCTCAAAGAGGTAAAGAGCGCTTTTTAGGTGCTCTCATATGAGAAATGTCGAAAATTATGACAGAATCATTTTCTGTTTAAAGCTTGTTAGTGGTTTCGAATAGTTAACAGATGTTGAACAGCACATTTGATAACACTTTAAAACAGCATCTTTAACTCAGCGTTTTAATATAACTTTAATTCCCATTCTAAAGATTGAAGTAGTTAGGAAGTCTAGAGCTTATTACTGAACTATGTGAATTAACACAAAGTACAAACAGTGACACCAAGAGAACTGCACTAATATGGAACATTGGCTTTTTAATTCTGTGCAAAATGTATTTTGGTAATCATATTTACACCCCCATCACTACATCACACATTTTAAGTTAACATGGTAAACACGTATAACCTGAATGTACTGTAAGTCTAGCTTTGGATCTAAAGCATCTTCCAATGCATAAATGTAAATGGAAACATTTAAATTTAAAACATCAAATAAAATCAGTAACAAATATAAAAGCAAAACAAAAGTAAATTAAGTTATTAGCCAAATCCTATTGTTGTTGTTGTTTTACACAGAGACTTACATTTGTCATTTCAGGAGGGTGGTGTGCTATTTTTTGCATGTAACTGTATATGTATATCTGCATATGTATGTATATTTGTATACCCTGAACACAACAAACATAACCTTTTGATGTCAAATGTATCTTTATGTGTAGTTCTGACACAAATGTGTCAGGCTCGGATGCCTTTAAAAACAACATCACCCTCTTCACACGAATTCTGGACAGACTGCTTGATGGCTATGATAACAGACTGAGACCTGGCCTAGGAGGTAAGATCACAGAGCTTACTGCAGTTTTTACTCTAAATTGTGTGATGGTTTTGGAGTAGGAGTAATTTTTGCCCTGCACAGCATCATTGAGCAACCTCATTTCCTAAAGTTTTACAGTAGTATACCCATGTACACATAATGATGTACTAATGAGAAAAATTACAATCATAATAATTTTCGTAAATACCCTCTTCTGTTACTAATATAATCTAATATCTTTAACATTTGGTAATGAACAGGAAAACAGTTTTAGAGTAAATAATTTTAGTTCGGTAGAATGTAATGTAAGAAACATAAATAGACAAAAATATGTTTTCCTATAACAGCCTGACAGCATCAGAAATATATATTTAAAGAAATGTGGATGTATATGTGTGCATATCTGATGTGTTTTTTTAATATTGCAAACTATTAAAGTATTGATATACTAATGATCTGAGAAGTTCAGAGCTATTCTTGAGAAAAAAGAGAGATAAACAAAACCAGCAATCACAGCTTCACTTAACAGTCAACAAATCCTGCCTGAGCAGTCAGCCAAGGTAAATATATGTTTATGTGCCCCTGCCATTATTTTAAGCTCTGAGCTAGGCAATCTATTACTCGCCCTCATGTCATCTGTGAAACACAAGAGATCTTAGAATGTCTGAGCTTCTGTTATCCATACAGAAAAGTGGATGATAATTTAAACTGTGTTCTGAAGCTGTACAACAGCATTGTGTGAAGAACAGACCAACATTTAAATCAATGACAGCTGGAACAATGTGCCTTTTATAATAAGCCACTTTTGCGGTACATTTGAAGCTTGCCAGCCTTTCATTCAAGCTTGTTGTATGGAAAAAAAACAGTGTTCTACATCTTTTTGTATTCAATGGAAGAAAATAGTACAGTCAGAAGGACACGACTGAATGATGGCACAAATATAATTTTTGAAAGAATTATTACTGTTACGTTAGGAAATAATTGTGTTTGTTTTTATGCTGTGTGACACAGACAGAGTAACAGAGGTGAAGACAGATATCTATGTGACCAGTTTTGGCCCGGTATCAGATACAGACATGGTAAGACATTTCTTCTCACACTTGTGATATCACATTCAGGCTCTCCACCTCTTTCTCTCTCTTTCTTACCCCCTGCTTTCTCTCTGTTGTCTATTCATAGTGT
>JAZGTK010008094.1:0-18649 GCA_036877625.1 Ambastaia sidthimunki
GAGCAGTGGGCAGCTATCACTGCAGTGCCTGAGGAGCAATCGGGGGTTAGACGCCCAGCTCAAGGGCACTTCAGTTGCTTCCTGCCAGTACTGGAATCGAACCAGCAACCTACTGATTACAAGCCCGACTCACTAACCAGTAGACCACAACTGCCTATAACTAATGACGTGTATAACAATGTGAGCATGGTTTATGGTAACACTTTCTGTCTCCTCATAAACTAAATCGCTTAAAAATGTACTAAATGGTGAATTTTTGTTAAACAAAAAATGCCTGTAAAAAGTGTTCTGTAAGGGTTAGGTTTAGGGGTGGATTTAGGGTTTGGGGACAGAATATACACTTTGAACAGTATAAAAACCATTACATCTATGGAGTCGGTTGTCTTCATAAACAACATATGCCAACATGTGTGTGTACTTGTAAACCACATATTCAAATCCACATACACACATTCATGTTTACTTATCTATCTAAATTGGGGCATTCCGTGGACTTCTATTGTTTTTATACACAGCTAGTTATAAACAATATTAAATAACCCTAACCCACAATCTAACCCTAACAGAAAACTTTGAATTCTTACAACTGAAATAACTTTATTTACTATATTCTGATATAAATGGAGACTTCCCCAAAAAGAGGTTTTGCTCAGATTTGTCAAGTTTTGCTGACTTTTGGATACAAATTTGTCCACAATATATGGTGAAGAAAAACAACACACAGTAAACCCATCATCTGGTGTGTGTGTGTGTGTGATGCTAAAAGTAGAACAACTAAATCACAGCTGAATCACAACCAACATGCTGTTGTCAGTCAAAGCTGACACACACAAAACATACCCACACACACACACCCTGTTTAGATGAGTAGGTCATAACATTTGTGATATATTTGATATTGTGTGTGTTTCTCTGACGTTCTAGAATTTTCCGTTATTTGGAACACTGGAACATCTGAAGAATTGAGGTCTAAAGCTCAGCGTTAGAAGCTAATGTGTGAGCTGAATAGAGAGATTTGTGTTTGAGAAATGTTTAAGTTATCCATCACAGTGGAAATATCCAGGCCTGCACATCAGCAACAATGAGAACTCTAAGACATAGAGAGAGCTTAAATCAAGTCCTCATGACCCCAAACACACAGTACACAATCTCGCCCTACTGACTGTCCCCCAAAACAGATGTGTGTTTGTAGCATGGTTAACCAGGAGCTCACTCTGGAATGTTCTCCACCCTTTTGCACTAAGTCACTTTACCCATTAAGCTTTGCAAGGATAAAGACTGAAACTCTTTATACATTTGTCTGTGAAATTCTAGGACATGGTTAGAGTTAGTACTGATTTCGCAGAGAAATTAGTCAAGAATATTTACTATGATGAAATAAGCACATTGTTTTGTTTTTTGGTAATGTAATTATTTACATCACATTTACAAACATTTTTTCTTAAAAATCAGAATAAATAAATTTACATTAGTATTTTGCTACAATTATGTATAGTATACAATAAATACATGTTACAATAATGTAAAGGGTCTTTTTTCCACATTACAAGAGGCTGGATCAGGGCTGGATCCTGGTCTTTTTGAGGCCCCTAAACAAGACCTCAAGTTTTATTCTTTGTAGTCTGCAACCCCGGATAGATGTTCCTGTCACTGTGTAGAGATCTGTGAGCAGAGACTTCACACACGCTGTAGAAACAATCATTTTTATTTGCTCTTGCTCTCTACCTCTCTAATGAAGTGAAAGAAATATTTAGGTATTCTCATGTTGAGAAGCGAAAGATTGAGGTCACAGTGGGAAATGTTTGGTGGAACTGAATGTTCTACCTTCTTTTGTTATGAGTGGAAAACGGGAAGCTGTGAATTCTCAGATCAGCACATCCACATACACACAAGAAGCTTACATTCACAATTTTCAGTACCAACTGAATACTGCATACAGGTAAAAAATCTGAATGAAACAGTATGCACTGTTCAACAATAAACAATTTGACAGTAGCATGCTATGTTTGTTACATCGAGGTTCCCACACCGCTCCCTTCTGGCCATTAGTGGGAACCGTCACCTGAACTGTTGGACTACATTTCCCAGCAGCCCTCATACCTGGGGCTGGCCACTCCTCCTCATTACTCACCTTCTGCCAATAATCTCATTAAGGACTTTGTATATAAACCATGCACAAACATTGTATCATTGCGAAGTCTTGTATTCCCTGTTGGTTGCAATTCTGAGCGTTTTACCTGTTTTGGATATCTGTTATTACCCTGGTCTGTTCCTTGTTATCTGATTGTTTGCTGCCTGCCTTGKTACCTGGACTGTTATTTGGATTACGTATTCTGTTTGCTGCCTGCCTCGACCCTTGCCTGTATATTGGATATCCCTTTGCCTGCCTCGAACTTCGCCTGTGCCCCGATTCTGATTCTGGTTTGCCTCTGCCATTACTGTTTGCTATTGTTGACCCCTGCCGTTTAACGTTGTTCTAATAAAGCTGCAAATGGATCCGCACGTCTCCGTCCCCTTCGTAACAATGTTATTGTCGCATGACCACCCAGCAAACAGTTTTAGGTTGAAAAAACATGCTTTGGTTGCATACTACACTTTTTCCATACATGCAGAACATTTGCATACTGTGCACAGTATACTGTATATACTATTTTATTAAAAACTTAACTAAAGTGAGCTGATAATTTAAGTTTATTAATGACTTCATATGATATACCCTGGTAACAAAACATTGTCATTCTGTAAGGATTTCCAGAGATGGAAGGTATGTCACATTGACACGTCTTTGTGATGCTGACAATACAGCTCCATGAGTGTTATTCAGAGCTACAGGGTGTGATCTCACCTGAATTCCTGCCACACCTGTTTCCTGTGCACATTTAACCCCTGTGTAAACTCACATGGCCTGCTGTTATTACTAAGTATTTGCACTAACTGCATTTATGGTGTCATTTTTTGTGTGGCTATTGTTAAACACCATGTGACCAGCCTTTGGATTGCTGAATGACTGATGGTGTAAAACAAAATATGAATTTGCATACTGGTAAGTGCTGCTTTTGAGTGCTGTGACCACATCAGAGGTCTAGAGGAAAACTTGACTCACACTGCTGTCTCCCCGTTTGAACATGAACTGTCACTACAGACAAACTGTTGCAATTTAGTATTATTGTAGTAGATTTGTTCAATTTACTGTTTTTATGTTATTTTGTAGTTTTACAGGTTAGAGATTCTTTTTAATGGAAGAAAACACTTTGTTTTACGGCGACACAGTGAATTCCAGACACTTCACCGGAAGCTTAAGAAGATTTTGAGAGCTCCTGATTTCCCCAATAAGAGAAACCAGCACCTGCGAAGCAAGCCTTTGGAGCAAAGGCGGCAGGAACTGGAAGACTACATCCAGGTTAGCTCTCTGAATACTGTATGCCCCGCCCACACCTGCTCACATGACCCCTAATTGTAAACTTACCACATACTATAAAAACATGTTCTACTCTTTTTACGTATGTGGATCAGTATGCAAAACTACCAATATTTTAAATAGTACTATGCAACGTGGGACACACTTAAAACATTAAATTGCATTATGGCAGAACTATAAAGTTATAATGTTAATATTATAGTCTAATATTGTGGTTATATTATGCGTATTCTCTATTATTTTATATAAAATATACGAAACTAAATTCTGTAAATATACAAAATAAATTAGATTTGCTATTTGTGCATGTTGAAGTTCTAAACAGTTAGTCTCTGTCAATTTTAGGTGATACTTTATGAAAATGAAATTGTTCCTCAAGAGCTCTTGGACTTCCTGCAGGTCAAACATTTTCATGCAGCAACCAGGAACTTCAGCTCAGAGTTTGTATCTACCTTGTGCTTTAAAGTAGATTTGCCCTACCACTGTGTAATTTAGTGATGTATTATCAGGTCAAAGTGTTTTTAAAGTGCATGTCCATTAAAGGTTTTTATACATTAAGTGATACACATTTATTAATGCACTTATTCATATTTCAGTGAAAACCAGTCAGATGATTCAGAGGATTACAGGTATGAAGCAATCTACTACTTCTCATTTAGCATGCTTGAAACTTCAGTTTATTGGATACCACTTTGAAAACATATTTCAAAAAAGCAATTCTGTTCTTGATCTCTTCCTGTAGGTTTCAGTTATTTCATCAGCGAGTGGTGGGTTTCTCAGCTGACCCCTATCGGTTTGAATCCAGATCAGGTTAATCTGAGATTCACTTTTTACAGAAATTACTTCTAAAATCCAAACCACTATGAAACATTATCTTTCTATGCTCATTCCTTCCAGATCTTCCTAATATCGTGGTGGCCGGTGTCTTGCAGGGTTTGTACCCCAGAGATGGCAAAGTGAGTTTCAAAAAAAGCTGCTGTAAAGCCAGTGGGCCTTTGGGTGTCACCTGTGCACCACAGCTGCCTGTGTATCCCAGAATTCCCTCTATTACAATCAGCAGCGTTACCTCACAACCCGACCACAGAGAACACCAGCCCAAACATTTTAGTTAACAAGTCATTTTACATTCATATGAATGTTTACACCAATTAAAACCTTTGTTACTTTTTATCTTTATTTGTTCTCTGGATTCAAAGGTAAAACTATTTACAAATAATGTAAATAGTCAAATGAAAAAAAAATCATAAAGAAAATGTAGTTTTTCAGTTAAGCACATTTAAGTTCATTTGTACATTATATGTGTTGTACTGAATTTAATGTATGCTAATAAAAAACTCAGACTAAAAAAATAAATTCTAATAAAAAATGGACAGGATGTTTCTCACAACTGTATTGGAGATTTTCACATTACAGCAATGATTTGGGGAAACTTTGCTCAGCTGTCACAAAATGTCACAATGAGAAACCCGATTTGTCCTAAAAACAAGCTTATTGTATTTTCCCAAATACATTATTCTTTTGCTTTTGGGGTAAAATATTTGATCTAAACTATTAGAATATTTGATCTATTTCATTAGGAGGATTTCATCCTTTTTGTACTCACTTAACACCTGGCACACTCAGTGTCATTTTAATGGTATTTTTAGATGACTGGTGCTTCATTATTTATTGTATTTCTATTAAATGAAGAATACAACAATGATTTTTCATGGCCTTCTTAGAGTAAATCAACACAAGGCATTTATTTAAAGCCATTAAAAAGTTTAAGAAAACCTGGATCCTTTATTAAACTTGTTTACAAAAGCTGGTTAAAGTAGGTCAATATTTTGACTGTATGGAATGCCTGTTTGAACCGCATCCTTAACAGGATTAGAATTTAGACTAAATCTTACATCTTGAGTTGCTTAAATAATTCAAACTAACAGTGAACATACATATATACTAACAGTATACATATTCAAACTAAGAGTGGGGAAAAAAAGAAAATCTCCACAGATGAACTCACCATGCCTTCCAAGATTTTGCCAAAGACGACATGCTTGCCGTCCAACCATGGCGTCTGGACAGTGGTGAGGAAGAACTGGGAGCCATTAGTGTCTTTGCCAGCATTGGCCATGCTGAGCCAGCCTGGTCCATAATGCTTCAGCTTGAAGTTCTCATCAGGGAAACGGTCACCATAGATGCTCTTTCCTAAGTCAGGTTGAGGCATTTAAATCTCATCTCACAATACATCTTAAGCCAATAAATAAAGGTTTACACATTCTCATGTTCCAGTAACCAAATCCTTTCTAAAAAGGCAAAGATGCATTATTTCAGTCTACTAATATCAACCCATTAAGAATCACGAATGTTCCACGACAGTGAGATGACACGCTTACCTCTCCAGTGGCCAGCTGCAGGAAATTCTCCGTTGTTTTGGGAACTGTCTTTCCAAAGAGTCCAACAACAATCCGCCCTGCATCCTCATCTCCGATCCGTATGTCAAAATAAATCTGAGAAAACATCACATCCAGACTTTATCCCCAAACATGCCTACAAGAACACGGGTTGTGCATATTGGCACACAAGCCAGTTCAACATGATGCCCTTTAAAACCATTAGCATCTATTTAACGTGATATATCAGTACAGACCTCACCCTACTTGAATATATGACTACGTTATAATTGTGTAGGTGAGAACCAACTATGGGTGCAACATTATTTATGCTGGGGAACTCACGCACCCACCTCTAATGGCCCCATTATCTGCACAAAATCAATGGATTCAAGCACATGCAAATAAAAACGCAGAGTATCTTTGTAACAAATGAGAAACAAGTTCCAGGAATCTAAAAAAAAACCGTTTGATTAAAATGCAAACATGTACATGCAATGTTACATGTATATACATTGGCCAAATGCAACAATGATTGACTGAATGTAGCATTGCATCGCTGTATCTTGGCCATGACTTTTGGGCCTTTTTTCTTTTCATCCGCCTCCGATCCACTCGGGAAGAGCAGGAAAACCACTGAGCCCACGAATAATGTGACTGCCACGAAAAACTTTATCATTCTCTCGCAGATCCGCACCATGAAAGACCCAAAAAACCGACTGAGTGGCACTGATTGAGTATTACGTTTTCCGGGGTATCCGGGGAGGAGTTTTGAGCTGTGCCTAGTCTCCAACAAGTGCAGGATCTGAGTTCCACAGCTAATCCAGGACCTGCTTACATGTTTTACGTTGTATAAATTGCAACCGACGAGCGAAATTTGAGCTGATCTGAGAAATGGGTCTGGGAGCGCATCCTGTCTTCATGACGTGTCGCGACCCTTTGGACGCTGATTGGACAATTATTGTCTGTCGTGGAGGGAAAACCCAATCAGAAGTTGAAACGCGTAAAGAAACGGACGGAGGCGCAGAAGCTTCTAGTAGAGGCATCAGCGTTAACGGAACAAGAAGCATATAAATACACTGCTCACAAAAATTAGGGGATATTTCAAAATAAATATGAAGCGATCCCACAAGAACTGCTGGACAATCTGATCCTGTCTATGCCCCATCGCTGTCAGTGTGTTTTGGCAGTCTTGGGTGACCATACACCCTACTGAACAGTCAATGTGTGGCACTCTCGTCCAGTTTGACATGCTTCTGTTCACCCCCACCAATATGTCACTTGCTACTCAATCACGATAATCGAGTTTGCATCTCATTTGCATAATCTTCTATAAATTTCTTTCTGATGTTCTTGTTTAATAATAAAAAAAACAAATGCTTCTTTTTTTATTGCTTCGTATTCATTTTAAAATATCCCCTAATTTTTGTGAGCAGTGTGGTAGCATTCCGGTATTAAATACAATAAACAAGACATAAATTATTACAAAATACGTGTTACTACATTAGTACAAAATTTCAGGACACAAATGAACAATTACTGATCTAACAAATACACATTTGAAAAGACACAAACAAGGCTTTGTCTTCATTTCCTCCCGAAGAACTACTTCTTGTTAAAGTTGAGTTTATGGGTAAGCTTCATCACAATCTGAATGTCAAAGATGTTTGATTTCATTCCAGCAATATAGGTAGCCACAGATGTTTTTAATTTCATTTCGACAGGAAGATGCTTTTTGCACTTGAATGGATTCTAGGTTAATGAATATAACAATATTCCACCAACTAAATAAAGAATTCAACATTTTTTGTGCATCAGGTTTTCTGGAACCTTTTAGAGAAAGTGTATATTTAGATTTATTTATTAACACATCATATTTACGAAACACATTTACAAGTCATAATATTTTCATCTTTCAAAAGATTTAATGTGCTCAGTCTAGATCTAAAATATTGCATAAAGATTTCAGGATGTTCCTTGTAAAACTGTGCCAGAAATCGTTCAATTTTTTTTCAGGGAATATTTTGTTTCAGGGTTTTCATTGATGTTATTTAACAAAGAGAACAATGTACTATTAGTCGACTTTTTTATAGTCTCTGTGTATGCCCCCCTGGGCACTCGTGCTAAAATGTGGTAGACACTTAATTTTGTCAGCGTCACATCTTGACTGTCGTCTTCTACTTTAGTGTCAGCAGTGGATAAAGTCCTTACGAGCCATTCACATTTAGAGGTTACCTCAAATGTGAAACGGACACTCCATCCCCGCATAGTCCAGCTGATTTGAGAGCGATTCAGGGAGGTAGACCCATGTAGACCTGTTTGCCTCTAGCGAGACCACTAAGTGTACCTTTGGTACTCCCTGACCAAGGCACCCTCTCTGATGACAGGGTCCTTCCAAGTAGGTTTCCATATTTGTACTACCTTCCAGGTATGTTTATGTTATATCTAGCACATAGCACCTACCTCTGGTAGGATGTGGTTTCCTTAGTGCTCCACCTTTCTTTGGAAAGGGGACACTGTCCCAACTTTTATTCTTAGTGGTTGGCCACTGCTTGCAGCCCCGTTGTTAGGTGGTCACTCCTTACTGGTGTAAGGGAGGCACCTTACGCCTGAAGCTGGAAGGTTACGACCAGGCCGAGTGCTCGCTACACTCCATTTTACGCTCCATAAAATGGAGTGTATTTTAGGCTCCCTCTTAGCACAGTTCAGTCCTGTGGTTACTCATGTAAGGTTAAAGGTCACATGCATTATGACCAACATTTCTTTGTGCAGCTGGATCTCCACAGCATCTGCAGTGACTGTGATCTCAATGTAGACATCCACTATGCTCTATGTCCACTATGAAGAGGGGCTTGTGATTTATGTGTCTGTAATGTTTGTCCAGTATGTAAAAAGAGTAGCATTAGTACACTGCCCTGGCCTTCCTCACCATCCTCACAGGAAAAGCTGGGCCACCAGTGCATTGGATAGTGCATCCTAAGATGCAATGTGTCTGAAGCAATATCAGCTGAAAGAAAGAATGATGTATGCCTTTGTATGTATGAAATAAGCAGGATCAAACAAAGATCCTACCAGATGGTCAGAACTGGAACCAGAACTGGTCAAGGCCAACCTCTCCATAAGCAGATCCAATGCATAACCTGGTTTAACAGGCATGCTATGAATAAACAATAGGATGTCTGGTCTAAACAAAACCAACCAAAACAAAAACCAATCCAGGTTATTATAATCCAAATAAAGGACAAACAAGGTTTAGTACTGCACTATAAATCTCATTCACAATGATCAAATAGAAGTTTTAGAAAACCTGCAATAAAGTGATGTTCAATGAATTCTTACTGGGAGACAAAAGAGAAAATTCGAACATGTCCGTAGAAGGACACTCCATGTTTAGAAACCTGCAGAGGACGGTGCTGCAGTTCTGGAAACCTGCTGGTTAACTGGCCTTCCCCAGAACCTTGGTTCCCACTGCCTCAAATACCTTTGAATCCAGAAGCATCTGGCAAACAAGAGCCGCTTTGGTCCTGCAGACTTAAACATGTCCAAGAACTTTATTCTGGACAAGATAAGCCTGGATGACATCAACAGCATTCAAACCCAGGAAGCATTTATTGTGAGATTTGGTGTTGTCTGCATCTTTTGCTCTTTACTTGGGTCTATAAAACAGTGATGATGTTGTGGACCTTATTGATTTATACAACTTGGGGCTTGCTGATCTTTTTGAGATCTATGGAAACATAAAATAATTTTTGTACAGTAAATCCATATTTATAAGGTATGTAAAATATGTTGGACTTTACCAAGAGGTCAATTTAGGGGACTGTGCAGATTTCTTACAGCATTCAATGTGGCAACCTTATCACAAAATAAAGCCATGCATTCTTTTAATCTCTGCAGGTTTGAGACTCAAACTCATTAATCAGTTTCATATATTAAGCACCACTTAATTTACCTCTGATTGGCTAGTAGTTTTTTTAACCTTTTGTTTAACAGTTTTATATTTCTCGCCAATAGAAATTCATGCAAAATAAGACAACAACACCAAAATATAACACTAGATGGCAGTCAATAATAGTCACTTGATATGTTTAGACTGGAAAACTGGCCTATGCCACTTACTAAAGTCTAGAGCATACTTTGCAGTTTACACCTATACTGTCTATATTATTTTTTAAAAATTGTTTATAACACATCACACATTATGCAATCATAAATATTTTATAAAGTATCTATCTATCTATCTATCTATCTATCTATCTATCTATCTATCTATCTATCTATCTATCTATCTATCTATCCATCCATCCATCCATCCATCCATCCATCCATCCATCCATCCATCTATCTATCTCTCTCTTTGGCAGCTGATCATGTTTTACCATCTCTAAAGCAGATGGAAGTATTTTGTCATCATGTGAAATGAAAGATGTGTTTGTCATATCACTATTCACACAGCAATATCACCTATGATGAGAGCTTATTAATATTTTATTGTATTACCTGCAGTTCTTTGTGGGTCCCCCAAACAACCCCCCCACCCCCAGTTCTTTCTTTGTCCTGCTCACATCCTGCTGTTTTTAATACTGTTTTTAGTTTGATGTGGGCACAGAATATTTCTGTGTGCGTTTCTTTGATGAACTTGAAATAGTTGCGATGAACATCCTGCCAGGTGCCTGGAGGACCTCAAATACCTGAATGAAACATCTCAAAACATCTTTGTTTGGTGTCCAAGAGAAAAATAAAACCATAACATTTCTAGGGATCAAGGAAATGTTAGCACATTAATAATTTTTTTAATCTGTTACATAATTATTTTTAAAACCCTTAGTCAAAAAACTCTATAAAAAAACGCATCTGATTTTTAGAAAGGAAACACAAACTAACCAAGTCAAGGTAACCAAAGCCAAATGTTTATTCAAATGTAGTTTAAACACTGAACAATCACTGACTTCCTTTGGTATATTTTAACCTACCATGCACTGGTCCTGTTGACCTGAATCCGTGTGACCTACAGATGCATTTCCACCACTAGGGGGCAGATACCAGATTCCAAGGTGCATCTGAGGCCAAGTTTCATCCTAGATGCAAATCTTTAAGCAGCACACATGCACACAGTTACTGTCTAAGTTTGAAGTCTGCTGTCTGCCTGCTCACCACAACACAGCACAGACCAGATTCCTGAAGCTCTCTAGATCAAACAAAGACAAACAAACTCAATCTGGAGTCTGTTTGATTTAGACTTCCCCTCAACCAATCAGTGACTAAATTACAGTGAGCTAGATCCAAACAGAAGCGAACCAAAGAAAACAATGCTGATTGGCTGAGGTTTAGGGTATGTCTGACTGCATCTGAGGTGCAGCTGATGTGTTCTGCAGTCAGGAGCAGAACGTTTCTGCAGCCACATACATATATCTGTTTGAGTTTCACTTTATTTTATATGAACATAACAATGTGACAATAACAATGTCTATTCCCTGACACCTAATTCAACAAAACCTGGTTTATTTAAAAGCTGGTTTATTTCTTATAAAATTATTATTTGTTGGTTTATTTATGATGGTTATAACACGACACTTAAACATTCTGTTTAAGAAAAATGGTGGGGGCATAAGTCCCAGACCTTTGAATGTCTGATATTCTAATAAACCCAATTTCACGTTGTGCAAATGTGAAAAACAGTTTCTATGCAAATTAAGACAAATGTGTCATTGGAGAAATGGCTTAGCATACTCCACACATTGAATACACTATGTTTTCTGATACAGTAAATATTTCAGTCTTTGAGTCAGGTTTCCTGATTTCCAATTGTGTTTTAAAATGAAAGCTATATTTTTTATTGTATTTATTGAATTTTGATAATACTTTATTATATTATTATTAATATATATAATATTACATTATTATGTTATATATGCTTCATATTATGTTATATCGACCAGTTGTTTTGTTTCCACTCCAGTAAAGCAGAATCACTGTAGTGTCTGTGCAAATATCAAAGCCAAGAGACTACAGAGAACGAAAGAGAGCGACGGAGAGCGGCACTGACTCCGCCTCTTTTCTCCTCTGTCTTTATTCTGTGTTTCTCAGACGAAGGGACAGAGAGAAAGAATCAGAGATCAGGGCAAGAGGAAGGAGGAACTGCCGAATACACCGAATCATGGCCACATCTGACACGGCACCGCAGCAAATCCTTCAGTCCGATCCCCGCACACCGAGTCTGATATCACGGATCACTGGCACCAGAACCGAGCTTAGGGAGAGTACGGCAGATCCGCGGACAGAATGAGGGTGATTTATATCCAGAACGCCGGCGCGGTCGCTGCTTTCTCGGCTGAGATACGGGACGATTTTTTTGCGGTAGATTGAAACAAAGGGATAACGGTGAAAACATGATCGAACGCGCCACAGCAAAGAGAAAACGTCATAATGAAATAGCAAACGTCATAGAATAAAATAGCGTCATAATAGAATAGAACACAATAGATGTGTTGTAGTTCTAATTGTGAATGATTCATTGTAGCATTTTTATAGGTGTCATAAAGGCACGTTCTGCCACATTCTAATAGATTCAAATGGAATGTGTTCATTAGTGTAATTGTAATAATAAGACATGTAGAGTATTTTAGTCCGTTTATATCCATATTGACCCCATTCCTGCTTTATCGTTCATAACTAGACTAGACTATTATTATTCTTTTTTAGATAGCCTACCATAGCCGGCTATAGGTAGAATAGACACCTCAATAAAATGAATCATTATCGACAATCATAAATTAGTTTATGTTAACATAAATAAACATTTTCTTGTAATTTATTTATTTATTTATATGCTAATTAGGTCCATTAGTGTTATATTATCAATATTTTGAAAGCATTTAGTCAAGGTATTTAACAAAAGAGGAAGGTGTTAGATATTAGCCTCCAGGGTGATGGAGACTCAAAAGCTGGAGGCAGGCGACTCTTCAGGCCCCTCAGGGGCCGCAATGGAGGCCCCTGAAGGCCCTGTTGAGGTCAGACGCAGCAACTCTGGTGTCAAGAAACATCATCACAAACATAACCTTAAGCATCGCTACGAGCTGCTGGAGACCCTGGGTAGAGGAACATATGGAAAAGTCAAGAAGGCCATTGAGCGCCATTCTGGGAGAGAGGTAATTCCAAAAGCATTCCAGAGCATTTTGTGCTTGCAGTTTGCTTGAATGCATGTGTTTAAATGCATGGGGGTGCTGTGGCATAGTGGCTTAAAATCTGGAAACCTGAAGGTTTGAACCATGAAGCACTAACACCATTGTGTACCACTGAGGTAGACACTTAACCTCTGGTTACTCCTGTGGGACCTCCTCTTTTATTCTGTGGTTGGTACCTTCATACAGTCATATGATATGAGATGATAATGTGTGGTAGTGAGTGACTGTTACAGTAGCATGTCCAGTTAGAAATACACAGTTTTGTTTGTGCTGCAGGAAAAGCTGGTAAATACACAGCAACAGTCTAGTGCTTGGAGCAGCTGTACTTTATTGTTAACTTTGTCAGCACATAGCAGCCCATAATAATCTGTTGTGCTTGGCTCATTTTGATCCGTCTCATGGGAATTTCACCCTGCGTGCGCTCAGCACGCTCTGCTCTGCTGTAGAGAGCAGATGTTTTAAATCTTGTGTTTGACAGCCCTAAGTGGCTCTAATAGCCCCCATTGAAACACATCATGTTTTAACAATGTACTATTTTTGTAGCAGCTCGGTTTAAAGGTCACCTTTGATTGGTCACCGTAAATAATTACACAATCAACCCATGAGTTTGAAAGAGGTTGAGTTCAGACCGTCAGGTCATTAATGAACTTTGACCTAGATGCCTAAAGCGCCACTAAACTTGAGTTCTGTGTTGAGCATTTAGGTTAGCCAGGGCTTTAGCATTCATGTGTTCATTATTCAAAGAGCAAAGAGTGGCTCAAAGACTGGATCTGTTCCACAGGCTGTGGCACGTGGCTGTGGTTATTCTTTAACACCGTCCACTAAACCTGCAGAACCCAAAAGAGCTGCAGGAGCGTCTTTCCATCCATTCTGTTACATACAGTGTGTGTGTGTGTGTGTGTGTGTGTGTGTACACTTCACCTGTTGTTTCCTTATTGGTTTTGTTTCAGGATTAAATATCAAATATTGGAGTGGTGACCCCACACAGTACCAAAATTGTTTAGCATGCAAAAGTAAATTTTAATGGGTTCATGATCTCAGCAACCAATAATTCACTGCACAAAACACATTCTGTGGTTGGCACAGATTTTATACTGCCTGTATTATTTATTTTTGTTTCTGGTTATTGACTCTCTCTAACTTCTGCTAAGTGAAAAAGTTTGATTTGACACGGTTTGACTGGAATGCTTTTTTCCTTGATTGCGTTTTGTGATGTGTATTAAGAAAGTTTTTAAGTCACAACCCATCAGTCAAGAACCACTGACTGTCCAACGCTCGACACATGCCCTCGAATGCTTAATGGCTACTGTAGTCATGGCAACTAGACTGTTGGTGTCTGTTATGAGCTGTAAGTAGATATACAGTCCTCTGTCTCCTCTTAGTTTAATGATTTAAAATTCAGGCCATTTCACAACACACACGCACACACACACACGGTGTGTGTCGGTGGGCATTGTGCCATAATACTTTAGTCAGCCTTGAAGTTAGTGTTAGTGTTGGCCTAAAAATAGTGAGCGCAAAAGTGAGTGCACACACGCAGACATGCATGTTTTTCGTTTAACTCTTGAGTCAAACGCATGTAAAACAATTTGTCATGCATGTTTGTGTCCTCATAAACATAAAGCCACTTGAAGAGTCGTTTAGTGCCGTTTTTAGTTCACTCAGCAGGAATTAGTTGGAAAAACTGCTGGATGCACTTTGCATGCCAATTTGTAGCCCAGAGCTATACATAACAGCTATAGAAACAGCTCATAACGGCTACAGAGACTAAACATTAGACATGTCAGAGTGTTGGGACACTCTGTGAAGAATAAAGGACTTATGAATGAGTTTTTTAAAATATATATATTTTTAAATTATAAAATATTACAATTATTTCTCATAGACAGCAATAAGATTAAGTCTTCCGCTTTACAGATTTTTCTAAATCTCTTTTACAAGTTTTAGCAAGGACCTGAACAATTTTTAGACTTTAGTAAGTTTGCAATGAATACATACTTAAACATAATCAAAAACTTCCAAGACAAAATAGTGTTTCCAAACTACTGTGATAAAGGTTTCCTTTCCAAAAACAAACAGAAAGTTCTTAATGCTGATACACATTGTAGTCAAGAACAGTGTTAACTTGACCTTTGACCTTCATCAACATACTGCAGTGCCTGCAGATAACTGAGGACATTATGCAACAACATCTCTTTATGGCTTTACCAGCCTCCGATTCGGCTAATGACCTCAGCAGAGAGACAGATAGCATGCAGATGTGAACTCTTGCACGTATGAGCTCAGTTCTGCATGTAGAAAATGTTCCCAGTGTGTGTTTGTTTTGCATACTGTGTGTATCCGAATGTACAAACAGGATTAGATTTCCGTAGAACATAACGATGAGCATTCCTTCCATATTGTGTTATAAACTGGGTGTATGCCCACGTGTGTGCACATCTCTCCCTCTGTGTGTTTGTGAATAGGTCACTGTGTAAAAGTGGACAGAGAATCATTAGGGTCCAAGCACTGAAAGTGCAAAGGGCCCTATTGTTTTTCTTAGGATTATACAGTATTGTTATTGTAAGTTTTCTTCTTCTTTTGCTCTTGCGTCTATGGCAGCCCATAAAACCATATGGTAAAAAGTTATGCAATTTGGCACACAAATAGAAGTTACTGTACCAAATTTAAGTCTTCACTTTAAACTCTGTAGCGCCATCAGCAGTTTAAATTTTCACTCCTGTTTATGCTCATAACTTTTGACTCAATAGTCCTAGAAATAAAATTATTTCTTCTTTCTGATTTTTGCATCTTTCTGATTTCAAAGCATGGCTCTATTTTCTATTATTGAATAGAATTTTTTTCACCATTTTGAACCTTTAGAAAACCTACTTTTTTAACTCCTTCTACATTCTTTGTCCGATTTGCATAGAATTTGTTACGTAGTATCCAGAAACATTCCTGACAAAAAGTGTTATACAAATGTATTATAAAAGGTATTATACATATTCAACGAATGTATTTGCTTATCGTTGGTATGGTTATGAAACTTGGTATGGTTCATCAATACCACTAGCACCCAAAAGATATAACAAAACTTATGAAAATGCTTATAACTTGTGATTGAATAAAATATTGTCATGCAACTATTTTCTTTAGATTCTACTACTACGAGTAATACAATACCAAATTTGTCCTAGTCAACAATCTTTCCTGTCCGCCACAGCATTTGCCTAATTTGCATGAAACTGCTTGTAATTCTTGTTGCCTGGTCAAATTGTTCTCATATACCGTGTCAACGAATTTAGCAGCAAGCATATAAAATGGACTTTAGTCTGTTTCTTTGCAAAACTTGTGTGTATTGACTGGAAACTTACGTCAAAATCCTGACTGCCTCATAAAAACAAAACTCTGGGGACAGCGCCACCTACTGGTTAAAAGTTGATGGCCGCTGTTAATAGGCTTGACCCGTAATTGCTGCTTGCAGCTATATTTATTATTATTTTTAAGGTTTTCCGGGGTTTTGGGTGCCTTAACATGCTTGAAATTTAGCACACGTCAGAGTTGTCTGCTATTAGGCCTGGGCAACGATTGGCACATGAGCAGGGCAGGGAGGCTCAGTAGTGCCCTTTGATACAGGAAACAAAATGATGGTGCATATATCATACATAAAAAACGTAGTATGTGTATTGGCCTCATCAACCCGAACAACTTTTACACTAATACCCAACAGGACGTGTGTCACTTAAAGCAAACTTTAAAATAGGCCACTTACATTTAGCCTAGTCACTTAATATAGATATAGGTCAGAATAATATAGAGACATGTCTGAAAGGATTTGTGATATCTTAAATAATGTTACCATGATAATGCCTTAAACATTTCAACTATATTCAGGTATATTTAAGGCTCTCAACATGTTTAAAATGGCCCAACAGGAACTCCTTTTTGGATTAAATGTGTGTTTTTTGACAATTTCAGGCTCTACATTTTTAAATACTTCTCCTAGGTAATTTATGGGATTGTCACCAAACTTGGCAAATTTGTGATTGTGATCAGAATTAAGATGTATGTTTGGTCCTAGAGACTGATCACATAGACGCGATTATTGTGAGTCATAGGGCCACCAATTTAAAATTTACCCAAGTCACTTTTAAGCCAGGTCAGAATAAAGGAGAGACATGTATTATGTTTATGTATTCATGGTAAAATAAGAAAGAGGAAGTGTCTTGAGCGATTTAGATGAAACCTAAGCTGTGTGTTTTGTCATGGTGCTGACCACATGAGTGTGGCTATTCTGAGTCACAGTCATAGCGCCACCAGCTGGCATTAGGAAATGCCACTTAAAATGGACTTAGAAATAGTTTACTGTTATTTACCAAGTTAAAAAGTGTCCACAATGCTTTTTTTTAGAGAAGCACCTTGTGGTGATGGCACTGTGGTGCTTGGCCCATCATCGCTGCTTGCAGCTATATTTAAGTTAGTTTTGAACAGGAAATGTACAACATGGAAAATGAATATCATGCACTGGGTCAGTTTTGTCCTCCTTGTAATACATTACTAAACTAGAAATAGTGATGCTTGTCTTGGCAAACAGCACTAATGAAAATTTAAAAAATTGTCTGCAGTTCTGTTGATACTGTACCTACTGTACCCCTGTTGCTTGCACACAAACAAATGAAAGCTATGCTTGTTATGTCCAGATAGTTCTTTTAAACTCTCATTCCTGCTGAGAGCAAACAAGCGGCAACATTAGCATTTCTGCCATCTCCTTCAGGTCGACTGGCAGGAGGTAAATACTTTACGCTGTACACCATGAGCTCATGGAAAACACACACGATGGCTCTCCAAAAAAGAGTCAAAAATGTTAGCAGGCTTACTATACAGCTTTTAGAAAACAGGCCCTGGTTTCTGGATTCGTTTGTCTTTCTATTCCACCTAATAAGTTTTGAATCATTCCGCTAGGGCTTTCCTTTTATGGATATGGTCCGTGATTTACCTTCAACTCTTTGGAAACATGTGGTTTTGGTTACTCTGGGAAACCAGTGGTCTGCCTGCTTGTACGACTCTTCTAAGCGCTGCAGTGGTGATGAGAACCTACAGGCAGATATAGATAGCGATGTTTAAATACAGAGGTCCGTTGGTGTGTGACATCATGAAACAGATTTGACCAAGGATTTCCTTTTTAAGGTTTATCATTAAACTTTTCATTGTTCCACTCACATTTTAAACATGTAGCACACGCCTGGGAGTGTGAGAAATGACGCGTAACAAAAATGGACAAGAAATCACTCATTGGTTCCTTTTTCCACGTTATGACATCACTCATCAGCAAGGCGTTTCCTTTTTGCCACACCAATGCTTCTCTAATCTAAGGGTTTTAAAACTCTCACCTTATCTGCGTTTCCCAAACCGTAGGCAAAAAATATGAATTAGGTCACTATTAATGTTACATCAAAAATTACATACAATTTGAGGTTCTTCAGCTTCAGTTCTAAGCAATAGTGGTACTGGTGCCTGATTGTTAAAAGCAAAAATAATAATTATACCCACTGCTACGGAATAATACCTGCACATGTGTGAACCTAAATGGTTATATATTGCAGACTATATGTGATGTTCCCATTGGTTATATATTGCAGACTATATGTGATGTTCCCATTGGTTATATATTGCAGACTATATGTGATGTT
>JAZGTK010008095.1:0-18645 GCA_036877625.1 Ambastaia sidthimunki
AACACTTGAACAGTTTAAACTATAATGTACAGCATTTAGTACTAAAGGTCAAAGTGCAAATGTGAATAGTATAGAAAAAACAGGTTAAAATCAATCTGCTTGTGTGTTGTGGTCTACAAATGTTCTCTATGAATGCATGGAAACGATTGAGTGTAATATAAAGGCTGTAAATTATTAATGTAATTTTGGTCTGCTTGTTTAATCTCTTTCATTAATAATGAAGGCAGCAGTCACTATTGTGACACACTGTTCTCAGAGCAGCTCAGCACATCACGACAGCAGAATAATTTACCTCAATTGGCCTCACTGCTTAATTGTAGTTACTATGTGTGTGTGGTCCTAGTATTCATTACATCATCGGGACCCAATGTCTACGCAAGTATAGTAATACCAGTTAATTTTAAACTGTGGGGACATTTTTAGTCTAAAAATGATTTTAAAAAATCATAAGAATAAGCTATTTTGAAAATCTAAAACAGCAGAAATTTTTTTGTGATGTTTAGGGATAGGATTAGTGTAGGAGGAGCTTTGAGGAACTTTAGGAAACATTAGCCAACATTTTGAGAATGTTCACTGTTCGCTGCGGTATATGTGTGTCACCTTTGATGCTGACAATGATAAAGAGAATCAGATGTCACTTTGACATATCAACTGTAATAATAACATCCATCTGTAATATAAATCAACTTTTCAACTAGTCACATATTCTCAAATGAAGCTGCCAGCAATGAAACACAGTGGCAGAGGCATGTTATAAACCAGTTAACCAAAACCCTGTTGCAGTTTTGGATACCATCAATGTTTAATTGTTTCTGCAGTGTTGTTCCAATGATTCCCAGAACACCAGAGAGTGGGACCAAAGCACAGCTACAGTAAAAGAGAGTCTTTCATTCCTTCATTACACACGCCAATTACACCCATAACCCTGTTCAAACACGCCTTAGTTTTTCACTTGCATAAAAAGAAAATAAACTGTAGCTCATGTTTTAATCGTGGATACATTGTAAAACCTGAAACAATGTATAATACATATTATGGCAGCGGAAAAGATCAAATTCTTTGTTAAATTTTCTCACCCAACTGCGTTTCACTGTAATATCTGAAGTATTTTTGTACGACCCACGTTTTGCTTGCTTGACTTAACCATTAGGTGGCACCAGTGGTTAACATACCAAAATGCAGTTTTTTGCTGATATGTTTTATTAGATATTAGTAGCTTAACTAAGTAACATAAATAACATGTTATTCATTGTGAATATAAAAAACAGCATTTACAAACATTATCAAAGCCTGTTAACATTCAGGAGACCACACATTCATTCATAACTCTATAATAAGAAACAAACGGCAATAGCCGGTTATAAACGGCAACACTGCAGAAAGCAGTAGCGGATCTTGGATCGTATCGTAGGCTATATGATTAAACTATGATTAGTTATTATTTATTACAAGTTAATATTAATAAAACTAAAATAGTACTCGCATGTACAATAATCTCAATACAATAAGTACAATAAGTAGTGTTTATATAAAGACATATGAAATTACTTGTCGCTACCACATTACACTGGAGACCAGAGGACGGCAGAGACCCAGACTTCACTGACGCCTTCCCTTCCTCAGAGACAAAGCAACAACAGGGATTCCTACGGTTTGTATCATTATCACAGTTATTTAGGCCAAGTAAATGGGACAGGGGACTAAAATACTGCATTACATTAATTAAGCCCACCATGAAATAGAATATGTGGTATCCTGGAGCAGTGGGGATATAGTCTGTCTCCCTGTGGGTTTTGAATTCTTCAGTGCAGTGGGGCAAGACTGTATGTACAGTCATAACAGTAACAAAATCCTTAAACGTCTGAACATTTAGCAGATAGTTGCTGTCTTTGAAAATAAACTAAGTTCATTTTTCATGATCCATAAAAATCTTATTTATCAGTACCAGTAAAAGAGAATTATAGCAGATAGTTATAGCAAGTAGGGAACAAAGATACAACTGCATCAATAAAGATGCCAAATAACTAAGCATATAATGCCATCATAATATAATGCTTTTGATCTCTGGCTTTACTGCATAACATTTCATTCACTTAGATAAATAATACCTCACAAATGAAAACCTCAGGAACAGAAAACACTGTGCAACATAAATGACCTTAAGATGCTTTAAATGCATCTTTTTTGATCAATAAAGCTTAATTAAGTTAAGCTTAATTGAGTTTAAAAAGGACTCTAGAGTTTGTTCAATTCTCTTTGATAAATGGTACATCTCAGCTACAGATGTCAACCGACTCCTTTCTGCATTCTGTCCTGTTTTCATCAAGGTGTTCTTGTGGGAAAACCTATTTACTTTGTGCTTATATGAAGTTAGGATAAAGTCACCTGAGCAAGGGTCCCTGTGGTGCCCCTTAATAAGGCTTCCATGCATTCGGCCAACAGTCTGGCCTCTGAATAAAGCAATCATTAAAGACTAATTACAGAAGCTGACCTGTGCTCATTCCTACCTCCTCACCACCTCACTGCTGCCCACAGCCAAGCAGTTCTCCAACACAACAGTACAACAAAACCCAAATAGACAAAGTAATTATTGCATTCTCAATAGTTAATTAGTTTTAAGTCAAATTTTGAATGCTGGTTTTACAAAACAATATCATAAAACACTTTAGTAGTCAAACGTTTGGACTCTGTATACTGTAATATTCTGTTACTATTTTCCATTTTAAAAAATAAGTAAAATAATTAAAACCCAAGACTGTTTCAGGGTTAAAACCATGATAAAAGTAGACCATCTACTAAAGTTGTATAAGACTAGAAGGAACGTTAGGGGGTCTTTGAGGGTCAGCTTAAGTAGTTAACAATGGGCCTAAAGACGCCCCAGGGTAAAAAGCCTTCCACAAAACCCCACTTTTCTAAATGCCTATATTTTGCGAGGCACTGCATTTTACTAAGGGACCGTTTCCCCCTGACTAGCTTTATTTATATGATTCTTAATCAATGCAACATTATTTTACAATTTCTATGTACATAAATTACATTTTTCTATGAATGTTTACCAAAATACATAATTTACTTGCGGGCTTTCAGCAGCACGTTTTATTTTCTCTTTGCTTCTATCAAAAACCGAGGACTGTGACACAAAAACGTTAATTTTCATTTACTTTATCTTGGTGGCAGTAGTGATCTGCAGCTCAATGCTTTACAGCGATGCATTCGTCACGCTCGAGCCGTTATCTGGGCGGAGGGAAAGAAACGCACTAACACTCCAGCCAACATTCAGCAGATGAGAAAGAGCGGAGCAGATGCGATTGAACACCCAGGACGCATACGTGGGAATATCTTGCGATCGTACTAAAGAAAACAAAAGATACACAGCGCAATCCCGTTTTTAACATTTGGGATTCAACTGCCTTAAACGATTGTATTGCAGCTTGAGGCTGTTAAGTTGTGTTGCTTTTACCAGTTCAACTTCAGTGCTTGGGAAGAGGAGACACATTTCTTATTTATTCGTGGCTTGTAAACGGAATGAATGACCAAGACAAAGGTTGACACCGGTTCTCCGACGCATTTTGTCTCTCCGAAAGAGAAGAGACAAAGGCAGAAAATGGAAAGCAGCACCGGCGTACAAGCGCAACCTCCGCCGTCGCAGCCGCCCGAGAAGCAGCCGCCCGTGCCACCGTTACAAGTTAACGAGAAAAAGAAAACACACCGGCCACCTTCTCCTGCAAGACCCAAGGATGTGCCGGGATGGTCCCTCACTAAAATCCGTGGAGGTATCGGCACGCCAACGCTGAGCGTTAAACCAGGAGCTATTTATTTAGGGGGCCGCGTGTCCAGGCGCAGCCCAGTTACCGGGAAAGAAACCAAAACAGAGAGAAGTAAACCGGCCGGCAAACCCGTGCTATCAGTAACCGGTGCTCAGAAGAGCAGCGAAAAGTCTAATAAAAGCAGTCGGAGGAAAGTTTCAGACGCCAGCATCGGATCGGATGATTTGAGCAAAGACTCCGGCTGCGCCCCGGGGAAACTCTCACCCACCGACAGCAGTTCAGAGCTTTCGGACTGCGCCTCAGAGGAAAACAAGGTATCAACAGACGCACTGAGCAGCGACACTGAGACCAGCAGCCGTGGCGGGATCGAGGGAGACAAAGCCGGAGCAGAACATGGACTATCGGATAAGAGTGGTCAAACTAAGACCGGCGTGGAAAAGGACCGGCTTTCGTTGGGAATCGAGACCGGAGAGGGGAGCGTCTCTCCCGGCGACGAGCGCTCCCTCACCTCGTTCGACAGCAGGATGCCTGCCAGCACATCCTTAGCGTTTTCAGACCTGACTGAAGAGTTAATGGATGGAGTGCATGAGGAACTAGTCAGAGAGATTGAAGAACTCAGGTCGGAGAATGACTATTTAAAGGTAAGATCACTACTTGATAGATATTTTCTTATTGTAAAATCATTGCAAGCAGTTGCATATGCAGAAACTTGAATTAACATTGCATTGTGTCTGTTTTAATGTTTATGAACTGACAATAAAAGTATTCTGGCTGAAGTTCTAAAAGAGAATTAGCGCAGATGATAATGTGCAATAGTCATCGCATCTCGTCTGCATTAGTTGGATTTTACAGTGCTGTCATTGTAATGAAACACTGCAACTATTTGACAGGCGCTTAAACGCCCCATGACCAGCATATTTTTAATAATAATGTTCCCAAGACAGGCGCCACTGCATTGTGTTGCTTTTTTATTTCTCCGTCAAATGGTAGGTCACTGGGTTCATGCATGTATTTTTTCATTGGACGAGTTGTTTTTAAAACGTTGTGTTTTGAGCTATGAGCACCTATTCTTTATTAATCTTAGGTTTTACAAACAATCACATAGCCTTGACTAATGTAATACTTTGTCTCCCTATATATAAACACAGGCACGTTTATGGTGATTTGTGTTCTTGAATAATGCAGCTGTTCGTACAGATGCTGCAGTGGCCCGGTGAGCCCGCGCCCACTTTCACTCCATTGTTTATCCGCTTGCGGAGCACGTGACGCGCGTTGCGGTAGTTGACCTATATTCACAAGAAATGTGTGACAGCACGCGGGGACCCACCGCGCGCGTCTTCAAGCTGGATGCGTTTTTCACCATTTGTGATATGCCGGCTTTGTAAACTTGGGTCTACTATGTATATAAAAGGTAAAAAAGGTTCGAGGCAAAATCATATTGCGGCATAATAACAGATATTGTTGACATCCATATTATTAATATTACAGACATACTGTAGTCTATGTCTCAGAGATCAGGTGAACCACTAAAAAGCTTTCACCCTTTGCTTCACCCTGGGTTAATCTTTCTTTGAAAGAAGGTTAGCACTGCTTTTAACCCTGGGTTATGAAGCCCTGCTTCAAAGTGGTTCCAACCCTAAATTGTGGTGTCAGATGTGTGCACTGTGAATTAGTGACCCCAGATGAAGTAACATGGAGCAACATAAACCAGGATTATACTAAAATCAATCCCAACTGAAAGAGTTATTATGTATTATTATTATTATGATATATTACTTGTGTTTCAGGATGAAATGGAGGAGCTCCGCTCTGAGATGCTGGAGATGAGGGATATGTATATGGAGGATGACGTTTATCAGCTCCAGGAGCTCAGACAACAGCTGGATCAGGCCAACAAAAACTGTCGAATCCTGCAGTACCGCCTCAAAAAGGCAGAAAGACGCAGCATCCGCATGGCTCAGACAGGACAGGTGGACGGGGAGCTCATCCATACGCTGGAGCAAGATGTCAAGGTGAGAGAGAAAGTGAGAGAATGTATTACAAATATGCATTAATTCATGCTTAAAATAGCATGAGGGGGAAAAACTCATCAATCATTTCTGTTGTGTGATAGATAAACTTCCTCTGTTGTTCTTTGCATTCATACGTTAGATCATGGAAGTAACAATGCCAAGGTCATAGGTTCGATTACCAGGAAAAATGTATTGCAGAAAAACACTGTAGGTTGCTTTGAATAAAGGCATCTTCCCAATGCATAAATGTCAATCTGATTGTTAAATTTGTTGGTTTTCAGTTTAAAACTACTCCCCAAATTTTCATAAATGCATCTCGTACAAATCAAAAAAAGGGGAAATTGCATGTTTTGGTGAGTTCACACTTCAGTCTGCACGTCATGCTTCTGGAGTGGTGACACACAGACAACCGTCTCACATGGCCGAGGACACAATACTTCTTTTCTCTGGGCTGTCAGTGAGAAGAGGAATAACCATGATGTCATTCCCTGAGGCAATAACCTGCTGTTTATGTTCCTCTCTTACAAGGCTGATTTGTATACAGTAAAAGAGATAGGGGTAGAGGGAATGCTTTCCTCTGCCAAAGCAAAAGTTCTTCATGCTGCTGCGACTGACTCTGTGTTGGTCACATGTTTACGTTTAACCAGTCAGGACACAGCTGGTCAGAATCAGAAGCTATAGACAGTCGACAGGGTGAGAAATGCAGAAGGGGGGTGGTGTCTAAAGGGAAACATCTCAGCCTCTGCTGAATTCTTAAACTGCTAACTGGAGTCTCCTAACACTTGGTCAATTGTCTCCCCATGGTACCGGCGCAGCCAGGTCAAATTACACCGTCCTATTCATTCAGCTGGTTTAAACACTCCCTTGCTGCTGACGTGACAGGAGCTATGCCTTAACATTTTAGCTTAAAACTGCAACAAAACACTGTACGGAGTTAGGTGCTAACGCAGATGTATTTTCCTAGTGCCTGTTCACAGGATGTCTTTTTGTGTTCAACATATGTACAGAGCTTTTCAGAAATGTACAGCTTATAATGCGAGGCACTAAAAACAGCAAGATTGCATTTATCAAAGTTATATATCGTTGCAGTTATCAAAGATGTCTGCATATATATAAATATAGCATAGACCAGACCAACAGTAAAATAGCACAGAAGAACACGCTAAAATGTGTGAACAACACAGTGCTACAGAGATACTCAGTACAAAAGTAATTTAAACCATACAAAGTCACACTTTGAATGGTTGTGTAACATGCTGAAATGTGCAGTTGGGAATAGTGGTTGACCAATATGGGGTTTTTAATAGCTGGTACCTACAGAGTTTAGCCTCCAATGACTTGCACCATACCAATATAACATGTAAAGGCTAATGACAGCCTGACAGTTTATTATTTTGCTTTTCTAGCTGATTAATAAATTAATGGGCACTAAATATTGAGTTGACTTTATAATGTTTTATTTGCTTAGTTATCCCTGGGTGTTTGTTATTTAAAGAGTTTCAGGTTCAGATGTTGGTGGAAATAGCATCACTTGTTCTGTACTTCCAAATAAATGAAAGTTTCAGAAGTCACTCATGTTTTGACTAACAGGCTGTGCACGATGAATATTTTTTCCCTTAGACTCATTCCCTAATATATAAAGGGTTCCCATATTTATCTTCCTCCCATTTTGCTCTTCAGGGACCTAGAGGAAGTGGATGATGTCACGGTCACGAGGGGGTGGGGGTTAAAGGGCTGATGAAAGACCTAAATGTTTGTGAGATCTCTGCACCATTTCCTGCTCTCTGAAGCACTGGCCTCATTTCTCAACCAATGAGAGCAATGTCACATAGATCAGCCAGGGAAAGGATGGAAAACAGCTCTACACCTTCTCATCAGCTGCAGTGGCTTCATAAATATGGTTTGGAGAGGCCGTGTAAGATTCTTCTGTTAGCCATCTGATGTTCTGCAGACACGTGCTCATGCAAAAAGAGAACAGCTGAGAAACAAAGAGATTAAAACAGCTGTAGGAAAAACATATCACTAGGTATTTATCTAAATGTTTTATCATAAACAGCAATGAGATTTAATGTAGAGCAAATGATAGATACTTCAATGCAAACTAAAACATTTCTCATCCAATTCTTTCAAGGAGAAAATTTCCCGTGCTTTCTAAGACAGTTCTAAAGCTTTTACAGTAAGGAAAATTTGTCTGATTTGTTTTTATTTTTGGAGAGGAATTATAGGAGAAACTTAAATTTAATTAAATTTAATTAAGTCTTTTGAACTATGAAAAGAGCAACTTGTAAGCAGCAAAGTGTGCTCTGTATGGGAGTAAATAAATAAGTGAGGATGGCAGTTGTTGATAAGGGAGAAAGAAAAGTGTGCGGTCACTTTGGCCTTCGCCTGTTCAGATATCAGCTTAGCAGTGTCACCCTGGAGATAAGAAGAGAGAAAAGATAAAAATGACACAATAATGAATATTTCCGCCTCTTGCCTCTGGCTTTAATTCCCCTTTGTCTAACTGTTCTGGGAATACAGGAAAACTGACTCCTGAAACTCTTTCCTCACCCTCTCCCTTTTTTATAATCCAGGTGAGGAGTGCACATGAATAATCACCCATGTGGCACATTCACATGTCAAAGTGAACTCAAACAGCCAGCAATGGAGCAGAACAAAAGGACACTTGAAGCTCTGATATTTAATTAAAATGTAACAATTTTTTGCTGATGTAATGTAAACTCATAGCCATAAAGCTTGTTAGGCATTGTTTTAGCAAAATTTCACCCACCAATTAAATCCTGATGAAGTTAGCCATACATTCTTTACAATGCTGTTTTGCCTGGAAATCCATCACAATACAGAATTTACTTAGTTTCAAATGTTATTTCACATTGATTTTAAGTAAAATACATAAGAGTGGCATATGGGTGGACGCAGAGATAGACTTGCAGATGCATTGAAGTGTCAAGCTGTTTAAAGATATAGCAAAGTTGTGTTAATGGTTTACTTTTTTAAGTATTTGATATCCTTGAACTGTCTTAATATGATTTGAGCTACATGCAGAGATTAACTAAAGGGCAGCTTGCTTTTTGTAGGCAGGGTGAAGTTGAGTTTGTAGAGTAATTGTGCTTGGGCAACTGTCCTACAGATGCAACCAGATTTGATCTTCAGGGAAATTGTTTAAAAAGGCGGTTTACCCAGCAGAGAAGGGAAGGGGGGGGGATCCTGAAAAGCAGGATCAAACAGCCCCCACACACACACACTCATACCCAACTACAAACAAATTCCACAGAGCCATTTACATATTTGACCAAGTACTACTGACAAACAGTCATGCAGATAGCCTTTGATAGCTAATTACACTCGCTTGATTTTAGTGTTTGGTCAAATGGTGCCAGTATGGCTCCACATCAGGCTGTGGTGAGTGGGTGGGTAAGAGAGCAATAGAACTATAACACCTCTGAACACACACACACACACACACACACTCTTTTGCATGTAAAAGTGACAACAGGCCGTGACATTGTCTGACAAAAGCAGGTGGGAGGCGTTCATGTGTGGTGGTGGGTGGAGTGAATGCAAATGATCTGAGACCAACAGACACTTTTGGAGGTCTGATAATTAAAGCTTTTGTATGATGTACAGATGCCCAATTACCATAAAACACTCACCCTTGATTTAAAAACCAACGGCATGCTCTAGTATGAATGATAGCATTGATTTATGTTGGTCTGTGTCTAGATACTGTATTAAAACATACTAAGATTTACAATAACCTATGTTGTCACAGTTTCTGGCAGTTGGAAGCTATATATTTTATACATATAAAGGGCATTTACATGCACTTTAAATGCTTGTAGCTCAACTAAGCAAAAAAAAATCATCAGTATCTCAGTTATAGCTTTTCCTATAATTAGATGATTCATACTATATACTTATAAAACAGATAAGTACATTAATGCATTGTTTTTCTGAATTCAGTTGCATTCTTTACCATATATGGTAAAGTTTGATACCATTTACCACAGCAACTAGACAGACAGATATACACAACAAACAGAATAATGTATCAACTCTCAGAGGACCCAAGGCACAACTGAGATGTTTACAGCTCCTCATAAAGAGAAGAGTGGTAGGAAAAAGTGATGGAACAAGACAGAGAGGCAGCCTGAGGGAAAGAAAAGGAAAGAATGAGAAAAGGAGGTTCTGATATGAGGGTGGTGTTGGTACAGAGAGGCATTGTGGGTACGCAGCTGCACTCTGGCTGTGATTCAGTCATAGAGAAAGAGGAAAACCCTCTCTCACATATAGCACAACTCACAAACAGTGACTGTTTTCCCTCATTCACCCCCTCACAGTCCCCATTTACCCCTTTACTGACCGTTGCTGTTTCTCTTTTGTATTCCTCTCACACAAAACTACATCCATCTTTTATGTGTCTCCTAAAGAGACATGCAAAGATTGTCAAGGATGAATAATAGTGTTGTGGTGCTAAAACAAGTCCAATCTGCACTGCTACACATTGTCATGTATGCGTGTATGTGTTTGTGTATCTTTGTGCCTTTGTTTGCCCAACACTGATAATTGCCTCTTTAAAAGTTGGAGCAGCTTTTTGATTAAAAGCTTTTAATGAGCTCTCCCTGCACAAAGTACCAAGTATCATAAATATATGAACTAGCCATCTTTAATACCTCATTCTGGCAAAGCTGCTGTCACCCTGCCAAACATTACATTGGGCAGTAATTGGAATAATGATTAATTACTATGGATATTTCGGATACTGCTTCACAGTATATTTTTATTAGTAGCTCAACACAAGCACTGCTGAAAAGCTATATTAAAAACACCATTAACGCCTGGTACAACCTTGTATTACAGTACCTTGTTAAAAAGATCAGCATGGCTAGTCACAAGTATATGGTGTGTTTTGGGTGCTGGGCTCCAAAATGGAATGCTGTGGTAGCCACCAACCTTTTTAAGCAGAGAAGAGCATGCTGGTCCACCAGCTTCATCACCCAAGTTTGCTAGTTAACACTACTGGTCCACCTGAAAGATCAACACTAAATCATCTTAAACCACAGAAAGTCCCCATGATTACTCTTAGAAAAAGTAATTTTAACACTCACCTCATTCAGCCTTTTTCAAAACACATCTCTGATCTCCTACTTTGGTTTGTTATGGGTATAGGTGGCGAAAGACGTGTCCATCCGTCTGCACAATGAGCTTGACGCTGTGGAGAAGAAGAGATCTCGTCTGGAGCAGGAGAACGAGGAGCTGAGGGTGAAGCTACAGGATCTGGAGGTGGCCAAGCAGGTCTTGCAGGCTGAGATGGAGAAGACCAGAGAGGTGAGGAAAACAGATTAGAAACTGTCAGTGTGTTTATTAAATACTCAGAGGGTTTTAAAACAAACGGTAGCTATTCCAAGTATGACGATACTAAAATTTGATTTGTGGGTAATGAAGCAATAAGCCATGAGTGGCTGTGCATGGCAGTGATTTCACCACGGGTAAGGAGAGTTGATAAGCAGAATGAGATGCATAGGACAGACACCAATGGTCAATAAAATAACTACACTAACCAGATTTTTACATTTAAAAAAAAATAAATATATGCAAAGATCGCCACAATGATGCTGGCACGTTCTAGGCAGTTACCTACAGTATGCAGTGTTGCTACAGTATGCAGTATTGCTATCTTTTGGCTGTTTATGTATTAATAAAGAATTAAAACCTCAAGTTTATTTAAACCTCAGTATTAAAAACTCAAGGTGTGGCCACAAATAATGGCCATTTTGAATGGTTCCTGGCCTAGCCTTTGTCAGGTTGCTTGGAAAAACTAAGCCTTTATTTTGCTTCTTTTGGTCTAAAATTTCACATAGCTTCATTATTAGTTCCCAAAGATGTTTCAAAATGGGCGCGTGTTTGTTTTACCTGATTTGGCCTAGTGCACAATGTTAATGTTGACCCTCTAGTTCAGAATGAAGCACAGCGTACTGCTGTAGTCAATGTTATATCTGTGTAAGTTCAGAAGCACAGAGTCTTGATCTGTTGACTTTTTCTGTGTAAATGTCAGCTTGAGGACTAAAAGAGAAGCGTATGAATTAAGCATTAGATTTTTCTCCAGTGACAGTTTAACGAGGAGAAAACATAAAGCAAGTTCTTTGTGTTTGGTTAAGTCTCTTGTTTTGCCCTGCATTCTTTCGTATTCTCTTGCTGATAAATGCTTCTTTGTTATGAGTAATAAATTGTTGGCTGGATTCTCTGCATTGGCTCAATGGCTGGTCTGTGGTCTATTAGCAGTGCCTGTTGTGTGATAGACAGTGATGATGAATGCATTATTGAATACATCAACGGTCAACTGGTTGTTACACTCATTTCTTTGAGAATGATTTTACGGGGCGCTTCACACTGCTGCGAGAGTCACTGCCAGCTTTCTGATTTGCTCGGCTACACTGATGTGGGTGGGCTCACAGGTCTGTTCTGCGTTCTTATTGGCTGAAAGCCCAGGGCAGGATGTGTGCCACTCTTTGTTGTTGAGGCCTGAATTCTTGGCATTCGTAGAACACACACACAGAGAGAGAGAGAGAGTTAGAACATTCATACTTAAATAAACTTACAAAACAGAGGCTGCCTTTTAGACTACAGGTTTCTCAAAAAAGGAGATGAGTCATCACAGACATGTATAAGTAGATTTAAAAAATATCTTGTAAAGACATGCAACAGAAGAAGAAAGACAGGATTATGTTAGTACAGAACATTTGTTGCAGAACAGTGATATATTACCTAAAACATGGGTTAGATGATTAATGTACAGAAACACACACATCAGAAACTACACAGTGAGTTACACAGTGAAAAAAGAGATGTGTTAAAATCAACATGAACTCAAAATGGACCCTATTTACTTTCCTAAAACACTGTCCTGGTCTTATTGTCCACGATTCATCTTTGCCCATTATTCCAAAGATAACATTGGTAGTATAATATTTTAGAAAGTAATTCAAAATTTAATAACTTGCTCTACCTCTACAGGTCATTTATTCCAATCACTTCCAAACGGATATCATATCATAGAGCAGACTCTACATTTAATCTCTTAGAAGATGTTACTTGAAAATGCATCACATTATGAATGTTGAAGTCCTGTCTGATTTCAGTAATAGTTTTATTTGACAAAACAGATTCTCTGTTTATATTTTATTGTAGGTCTGTGTGAAAGCTCTATTCAGGCTGATAACATCTCACTATAGCCATACATTCCCTTTCTCACCCACAAATAAACACTCAGAATGAAAGCTTGCAGATTATTTTCTCCTAAACCTCTGCTCCCAAAATCATTTTCTTTTTTCACAAGCCTTTGATTCCCTGTCCTCTTAAATTCTCATTCTCCCACTTTCTCAAACTCCCTCTCCATTCGTCATTTAACTCAAGAGCTGTATCGATTTCTCCTGCAGCTGCCTCTAAAGCTCACGGGTGATTAGGTGCACATGTGTACTGCTGGTCAGGGGTGTGTTTCTGGGATTCTGATGGTGGTCACTTTGTGGAGGGGCTGTTTTATAAGCTTCAGGTGTTTTAAAACAAGCTTATGGAAAGACATCAGTATAGAAAATTGGAGGGGGTAATTTTTGTTACAAAAACTATAATTACAGACATACACAGTCTGTAGTGTTAGTTTATGATGTAGCGTTTCATGTACAACAGCTTACAAACAGACCCTGATATGAATGACATCATTAATATTTGCCGAAGCCGTCCTTCAGCTTGTTTGTTGACATAAAGCCCTTTAGTCTTTGAAGCTGTAAAATCGAGCCTGTTAAAGGGAAACAGTCCTATGAGAACGACTGGATCTGTATTTATATGGTTCAGGAAGTCTGCATCTTTGTTTCGCTCTGAGGGGGAAACCCTGAGAAAGGAAGGAAGTTCAGGGTCACCAGGGCTGTGTTCATTAACTCGCTCTCCTCATCAGTCGCTATGATGGAAACAAACACTCGCTGAGGAAACCGCCAGCTTGGAGAAAGCACAGGCCCAGCCAGCAGAGTCATGCATCAGGGCTATTTAAACTTTAAAACCCTCGCTCACCGTGTACCGCCAAGAAAAAAGCATTTGAAGAAGTCTGAGTATTCAAGAGTATTTTAATATTTAGAGAACTCCTTCTGAAAATTTGAGGAATGATGTATGATGCAGCAGGTGGTCAAGGATCCCTGTTTTTTCAGAAGTAGAGCAATGCTGTGCTGACCGACAGTCATGGCTGACTCACCGGATATTTGATGGTTACAGAAACAGTCATGGGTCAGTAAAAACAGCCCTGCAAGCTTTTATAAGACACTGTTAGCAGATAAATGAGCCGTGTCGTTGCAGGACAGAAGGAGTTACGTTTATTTCCCTTACAACAAAGTACAGTCCTGGTGCTGTGATGATATCAGATAGTAAAAGCACACTACTTTAAAATATACCTTGATACTGAATGATTACTGTATTTACTGTATTTACAGGGTGCTTCAAATAATACCATAGTACATTTTGGTACTTATTTGTGGTTGTGTTGTGATGTGGTATATATCTTGTTTATTTTCATACTACATATCATATTGAAACAAGAATTGCATGTAAACACACAAAATACACAAACATAATAGAAATTGAACTCTGGGAATTAGGTTATATATTTATAGAACAGACTATTACAATCAGCATGTTTGCATTGAATCAAATATTCACATTGTTTTAAATTACACAAAGAAGGAGAGCTAAATGAATGCAAAAGTAGCTACTGTTTTCTGAGGAGTCTGTGAAGGTTTGTCAGTGTGTTTGCTGTGTATTGTGCAGCCTGTTCCGTACAGCATCAAAGCACACAGCGACACAGTAGATGTTTTGTTCTGAACTGGAACATGATGAGAAGAACAGAGAATGAAAACAAGGTAACATTGTGGTCAAATACCTAGTAACATTGCCAGAGACATGCACATACATATAGCACAGAACTGGATTGGTACATTTACCCAGGCAAAGCTCATCTTTGATGGTAGTTGCTAGGGTGGTATTAGGTGAGCGTCCTTATAATATTCTGGTGGTCAGATATGGTTTGGGTCCTTCAGTGTAGATCTAGGTAATTTTTGACCTGTTTTATAATGTTAGGTGAAAATTGGTAGAAAATTTGTAAGAAGTTCAAAACATGCGTTTGCATTTTATCAGTATGGGTGTGTTCCCTAAAAATCAAACCCATGACCTTTGTGCAACTATCGCAATGCTCTAACAATTGAGCTACATGAATTGAAAACCGAGCTACAGTAACCGAGCTACAGGAATCAAGCTACAGGAATATTGATGGTTGCCTTAGCAAACACTGTTAATATGACCTGTGACATTTAAGCTTTACAGAAAGTCCAGTCAGGTTCTTCCTCAGAGCGTGAGGGGTGATTTCATGCTCCAGTAAAGGTCTGCATGAAAAATAAGAAACGTTACATACTACATAAGACACGCAAGATTCAAGCACGCAAAATCCAGTACACACGAACACACACATACTCATGCAAACATGCATTTTATAGGATTATACGTTAAACAACAGCCCTGAAATTTCTAAACAAACACGTTTTTTTACTTCTACACATTTTTGCAAGCCAGATATAAGCATGAACAGATAGCTGAGCATTTGATGACAGCCTATGCTTCTCTTATGATACACAGTGGATTCGACGCATCTGACATGTACCTCTGACTGATGCTTTTTTCATTCATCAGATCTTCCTCTTTATTTCAGCCATTTAAAGAGCTATTTTTGATGATCAGATCAGCAGGCCCGGCGGGGGGTGTTGGTCAGGGAATAGGGGATTTTTAAAAGACATCAGAAGCACAAAATGGGATGTTGGTGCTTATGCACTTTGACAGTCAGCTGGGAACGATGAATGTCCGGGTTGAGTTGTTGGAAGCAATGAAAAGTGCCATGTGTGTGTGTGTAGTGAGAAGCAGGATGGAATCCCGTGATTTAGTCAAGTCATGCTTGGTGTTCCTAGAACAACATTCCTGTCAATCAATCAGATTTTAGGGCCAAGTTTTGGGTTATGTGACCAAATGGGTTTCTCAGGACATAAACTTGAAACATTCGAGAACATTCTTCTAATGGTAAATTAGTTAGTTGAGTCTTGACAGATGACCATGTGTTTTGTTCCTGTCAAGTGGCCAGTATCATTTTATTGACTTGTCACAGCCAATTCTTACTCACATTTGGGGAATGCTAAATTTGGACCCTGTTTGTTTGACAGGAATGTTGTTCCAGAATGAACAAAAGATGTTGAGACATCCTATTTGGCAAAAACATGGTCACTGTACTGGAACTAAATTTAGGTGTGACCCTTCAATCAAAGGACATGTTTTGTCTAAAACTGAGGCTCTGATGTCATAACCATAACTGCTGTGTGGACCACCTATTAGCTCAGTGTGTACAGTATGTGCGTTGTGTATGTACATCTCTGACAAAAAACGTAATTAACAGCTTCCACTTGAAAATTACATGACTGAACAAATGGCACAAGCAAAACAAACAATCCAAGGATGTTTAAAAGGGAGGGAAAATGCCAGACACTGCTTCTCTGCTTCTATTATAGAGCCCTGACAGACGACTACAGAGCAGAAAGAGACATGTGTGTTTGATTGATGATGCCTGGATCTCACGCTCTGAAAGGTTATTCAATTTGATAGTGACAATGCCACAGTTCTTACAAGTTATTTGTAAACCCTAGGAACACACACAGCTTGTAAAGCAACTGGCTGTTCTATTTCTGGTTTTAATGGTGGTCTAATTGTGTTGTCTCTTGGATACATACAACACAAACTCCATTAGCTCAACAGCATGTCATGTATTAAGATTGTGACCGTGGCAACAGGCAGAGCTCAGCTGTTTAAAAATCACACGACAAGATTATATCCGTTATATATATCTGTTCCTCTGCTATGTTAATAGTCTGGTAGTCCTTGGTCTTGTTGTGTATGATTCATTAGCAAAAAATATTAACTAAGATATAGTAACTTGCTCCGCCTCTGAAACAAAATTGTTCGTTGATGACATCATCTAGGCTGTGTGGGCAGGGAGTATAATGTGGTTATCATTCATGCTAAAATAATGTGATAATATGTGAAAAATAATGTGGTAATTTTCAGGTTACAGGAATAATAGCATTTAAAAAAAAGTTAAAAAGAGGGTTGACTTTAAATTGTATTTGAGAGACAGACATTCCTAACAATTGTACAGCTGGGATTTTCACACAGAGAACTTGTATTGATCCACAGTGTTACTTCATCTGGGCCATTATTAGCCCTGTCCACTATTTCACAGGACTGAAGTTAAATGGATCTCTTTTTCTGTGTGCTAAAAAATTCACAGTATCCAAGTGCATCATTCAATACAGGGCTCTCAAATCGACATGCCTGTCAGATGTGTTATAAAAATCATATATTGGTTCTCATAGTAGTAGTCCTTGCTCTGGTCATTATATCTTTTCACAAACAGCTCGCAGCTCCTGCCCTCCAATCAAATTCACAGGTCTCTTGGGTTAAGCTAATTGGATAGCTCAGATCTTCTGCTTTCCCCCTAATCGCATCCGTGAGCTGTTGCATTGATTCTGTGTATGATATAACTCTTACATAAGCCGTCTCCTCACATTCAGGCTCTCAGTATCTCCATGTCCCCTAAAATCATGTCAAGCAATAAACACAGAGCCATAAAAGAGCGTGTGCATGCATTTGAGGACATTGATTTATACAGAGCGTGGATAACATGGTTCGCTTTTTTGCCTTTGTGTAAGATCAACTATCAGTGCTCATTTTCTGCTGGACACCTCACTTAGGAGTTAAAGGCTTATTTTATAGGTTGTTCTACAGACTCATTGTTTTAGCAGATTTAAAAGTGGGGATCTCTAGGTTAAAATATAGATTTATAAGTCATCTAAAACATTTGAAGGGCTTATTAAAGGCATAGCTCCTCCATTGCTTTTGGGGAAGTGTGAAATGTGATTGTAGTCAGTATCTGCTGGTTTAGAGATAATGGGGCTGAGAAATGAGATCGATCACTTAATCACATCAGAATCACATTAGAGTTACACCTACAGCAGTTCTCTTCTGCCAAATGGCTTCATTACTACAGTCCAGCGACCTGCCCACCTTATCAATGTTATCTGTCTAGACCAGCAGCGTGGTGGTACCGTCAGCAAAAGTGAAACCGTCAGCAAAAACTGCGACTGTGATCGAAATGGAATACAAGTGTACTGTATACTGCATTGTATATATTGTAAGTAGTGTAGTGTGCACACTATGCATTATGAACACTACATACTGGAGAAATTGCACTAATAGTATGGTAGTCTGCTAAACAAATTCATTAAGCTTTTAAGACTGGAAGCCAACAGCCCATTTATACCAAAATGCACACTACAGAATCTTCATACTATTGTACTGAATTCATACTTGCATCTGTTAGCCAAAGCAGCCGAGTAATTTATCACCAGTTCCAATCAATACTGAAAGAATTCAATGTGTGTGTGTTTGATGTACTATAGACCAATATCTTCATTAATAGACAAGAGAGATTGATGAACATGTCATTAAGCACCTCACAGTCTCATTAACTTGCTGCAATAATCTGGTTTATACGTCTCTTAGGTTTTAATAGACATTCTATAAATTGGTGGAGATTGTTTTGTAATGATCCTCTAAATGTTTGACCATGACAATTATCTAATAATGATTCTCAGTGGACGTAATCTGAAACATTTTCATCTAGGTCATTAACGGCTAATCACAAATCAGTTTAATGTCTTAATGTGAATAGTCTATGTGGACACAGGGAATTAGAAATTGTGCTACTAAATATTATAGCATGGTGGTCACAT
>JAZGTK010008096.1:0-18645 GCA_036877625.1 Ambastaia sidthimunki
TTTTTTTACTATGTCCACAAACTGCATCCTTACATTCTCAATGACAGGCTAGTTTCTTGTTCCGTGTATGACTGGTTGCTTTATAAACTGGGACTCACTGAAACAGGAACATCATGTCATTTTTTATTTTAATACAGGCACTTGGCTGCACTTAAGGTAAATGAATAGCTTTGGCGGTGAGTACAATTGTGGAACTGGAGCAATTCTGAAACTTCATGATTTTTTGAATGATAATTTTAAAGGAAATCTCATTCATAATAATAAACAGATTTCCAGAATATTTGAGACAGAATGGCACAGCACAACTGTACTTGGCTCAATATATATGAATCAAATGTCTCATTAAAACTGTAATAAAATCTAGCCCTCAGTTTCTGCATGAAAAACATGATGTGACATGCGGGGGCCCATTAGAGGTTTCTGAGTCATTGAAATATTCTTTCATGTATTACAAATGTTTCTTTTAGATGCTCTGGTCGTTTCCATTTTCACTGTGCAAAAAAAACAAAAACATATCAAATATGGTATCACCAACATCATAAAAAGTCAATGTTTCATGCTTTTGACGTGTTCTGACAGACTGAATATATTTATCAGTTCAACAAATGTTCATATAACAAAGAACACCTCAGCAGGAGAGACTAACAGTCACATCAAGAGGGCAGTTTGGCTGGTTAGACCCATGACCCAGATAGAACCTGCTGATAGATGCTGTAAGTATTCAGAAGTACTTTTTTTATAAGTTTAAAATTTTGTATAAGTTTATAAATGGCAAATATTTCTTTATAGCATATTTGTTAGTGTATTTTTTGTCATAAAATGAATTTATGTCGGCTGTCTGTGATGTCACAGCTTAGTGGCTCCAATCTTTTTAGTCACACGATGTTTACAGCTCAGGTGATTGGTCAAAAAAATAACCTGGCTGAAAAACTGAGCATTCATAAGCAAAGCTGGCCAATTTGTGTACTTATGATTGGGCAGATGTGCGGTCCGGCGCCATACAAGCAACTCTTATTGAGATGAATGGGAATGCTACAGTATAAAGATATTGTTGCTTGTTCAGGTATACAGAACTTCCTCAAATATTTATAAGTCTGTTAGAACGAATTAAATAATAATTATTTAATGCGTGTTTTTTTCCAAAGCAATACTGAGAGCTCATTATGAAGATTATCTGCTATTAAATTACGCAGCTTTATTTCATATAAACGTCATTAATTTGATCCATCTTTATCCTCTGTGTGTATATATGTGTTTGTATCAGTAACTGATTCTGCTTGCGTAGATAGATATATGCAATAGAAGACATTGGCAGATCAAGACTGTTTGTATACAGCTAAAACAAGACAGAGAGAGAGGGGATGTAATACACTTGTGGTTTGCTCTTTCCTCCTTTTCATCCAGATTAATCAAAGCCATCAGGAAGAATCGTGGAACCATTTTCCACGTAAACATGGCACGATGGTGCGATACGGATCATTAATAAAGAAAATGGTGTATTCAGAGCAATGTGATTGTGGTTTTAGTGTAAGAGCTCACATCTTTAAAGACCCCAGCATTGATACAGCTGGAGGGTGCCAGCCGCACATTATGTTTACACTTAATCCTCAAATAGAATTAGAGCTCTGAGGGCTAGAATAGCCAATTACATCCTGATTACAGAACAACAAAAGCTGAACATGTGACAAAAAGCACAAGCAGTCATTAGCTGGATGAATGAGGCGTTTAGCTTGTGTTGGTAGGTTGTTTGAAAAGACATAATTTGCAGAACCTTAGGGTGTAAACACTTGTGACTGGATGAAATGAGCATTTGTCTTTATCTTTTGTGATATACTTTCTCTGAAGGGCAAAATGGCAAGTGTGGGATTATTATTTATAAATTTTGCATATACTGTATGTTTTTCAGATCTCAGGTTTGGTTCGCAATTCGGATTTTTGTTTTAAAATTACATTTTTGGCTGGACGGTTCACATTGCTGTTTTGCAGATCATGAAATCGGTTGCCATAGTAATAACTTCAGCTAAGAGACATGAAAAGAGTAGTTGTCATTGCGGAAAGAAAGAGAACAGGATAATTTCACATTTTAAAAACATATTGAAATGTTTTGGATCACGACTGTGAAATTCTGAATGATTTTCGGAGACTGTACGTTATCATTTTGAAACACAATGGGATTGAACATTTGAACAAGCAATACACAATACATACACATATAGCTTTTTCTTTCATTTACAGGATCCCTGTTAAATCACACCATCAAATGTTCCTCTCATCCTCAACACTAATAATCAACAGTGTGAGTCTGTCTGTGATGGATTAACTACAGCAGTTGTAGATCTCTCAGAGGAAACTCCCACTCTGCTCTCTTCAGAAGAACAGTGAGGAGCAATGAGGTAATGCGTCCTCTGTAGTCTGGTATGTCAGTTCACGGCTATAACTACACAGCCTTCGTTTCAGTCATGAACACGAATCAACACACACTAACTTTCAAATGATTGTTGTTGCAGCAGCGTGATATGCCGCCCAATCTATGTTTAATGAGGAATATTTCGCGAATGTGTGTCTGCAAAAATCATATATATGAAAATCATTAGCCTCAGTTCTGTGGCAAAAAGTTTAAAGGAGGACAAAGTTAGTAGCACAAAACCCCTTAAATGTTAAATCCAGTTTAACATTTTCGTCATTGCATAAAGAATTTTAAACTTTTAAGGGAAGTCGTTAAATCATTAGACGTCAAATTCACCAAGAATTATTTCTAATATTAAAACAATATGTTGCGGGGGAGTTAAAGTGAAGCTGGAACAGTAAGGTAACTTTTTCATTTCCAGCTGCTAATATATATCAGTATTACTTTTTCTGCGGCTACTAGAAACAAATTCAGTTTTGAAAGGCATTGACACAGTGTAGCTGCGGCATGGAGTGCATTAGACTGTTTCATGAGGGCAAGCAGATTGACTGTGAGCTCAATCAGAGAGTCTGGCACAGGAAACATATACCTTCACTGCCTGTGTACGTTTCAGCTCTTCAAACACTGTGAGTGTCAGATCAACTGTGACTGAACACTTGCTTTGTTTAAAAGAGCTTTCTGGGTTTGATTTTAATTATTGTGTTATAGAACAATGACTGCGTCAGCAACAAGTTAGGCAACTACATTAAAGAGCTATAAACAAATGATTTTTATAAAAGGGTTAATGGAAGTTTTTTCTTAAAAATGTAATGTATGGAATATTTATATTTTCATTATATATACACGGGATCCACAGAGTCCACATTTACAATGTCAAATTATACTGGGAAATGCTGAAATGAATAGATCCTACTAATGAACAAAATTCTCATTTATAGTCCAGATTATTGCACTAGTATAATTTCAGTTCTCTCAACTTAAAAAAAATCTTTTTAGATATAAGCCTTTATTTTATTTGCCATATCTGGAAAACCTTCATATTGAGATTAATTTTTATTAAATATAATAATTTTATTCAAAAATGTTCAAAGTGTTTAAAAAAAGGATTTTGTCAGATCTTTTAACCAAGCGTTTGATTTTTTTATAGCTGTGTACAGTCCCTGCATATAGTTGCACTGCTACCCAGCAAAGTGACTCAACCGTAACAGAGCTTAGTGAGAGGCCCTTTATTTTTTTCAGCCTGTGTCTATTAATATGAAACGCATCACATACTCTCTCTTTTCCTTTCATCCTTTCATTACAAAGCAGCACATATTACACTAAATCCATTTGAAGTGTCTTAGAGATTACCAATTAGAAATGTGTGTCTGAGGTCTGGCATTAACAGCTAACAGAGTTACTGGTTTAGTCCATAAGCGCTTTTCTATTCAGCTAGTAAAAGTCACGGGCCATTTTAAAACAGAATGTATAATTAAATGAACTGAAGGCAATGAAATGAACGTTACAAAGTAAAGATTAAGTAATTTATAAGAACAAATACACACTTAAAATGACACATTTACACTGAAAGCACCAAGTTCATCATCAGGTATTATTCAAAAGCCCAAATATCACCATAAATAAATATAAAAAATACAATAAAAATACAAAACAACTGTGCTGTAATATTTTTATATCTGCCTGGTTTTAGTCTTCAGATAATTTGATTGGCATAAGCAGGTTGGAGGGGCCTCTTAAAATCCACCAAAATCTAATAAGCATAACGTGTCAGACACATTAAATAATTGGCCCGCAGGTAAGAGGACTCACCTGCAGAAAATCTCTTCTCCCCGGGGACCTGTCAAATTAGCAGTTAGCTATGCAGAGTCTTAGGCCTTCAGACTCACTGCAGGGACAGAAAAGAAGGGGTCAAAGAGGAAAGAAAGCGAGGCTCACATAACCGCCCGGGGGCTCAGGGCTATGACATAGCTCAGGCTCTGAGGCTTAAACTAAACCATATAAACATTAATACGCACCCAGCGGCCCCGCTCAGAGATTACTTTACAATTACTTTACATAACTACTAATTGGCCTAATTTGTTAAAGAAACATTGTATGTTCTTTTGAAGCTTAATACAGGACCACTGGACATAGCAGTCAGCCAAACAGAGGCAGAAAACTGTCGTAACACCCCTGTCAGATTTTGGTGGTCTGCTAAAGTCATTTCCCGTTTAAAATGAACCTAATTTCCAGGTTAAAGCATTTGTATGTTTGGTTGGCCACAATCATTTATGTGCAGAGATTACAGTGAATGTAAGGGACAGTGCGGATAAGACTGCCAGTGGTCAAGAATACTTCTGAGCTCCTCACGATGTAAGTCACTGAAATGCAAAGCTCAGATCTGAAACAGCAGTGCTACAAAACTAATGCAGTTGGGTGGAAGGTGTTTTTATTATATGTTATATAATATTTTTACACCAGTCTGCAGTGCTTTTAAGGGGCAGTGCTAAATTACCAATCTCAATACCAAAAGTCTGGCAAAAAATGATTAAACAAGTTTTTTTATCCACCGTAAAATTGTAATGCATTTAATTAAATGAAAAATGAAATAATTATACAGGGTTGCAAAAAAAAAAAGATTCTGAATGGATAAACGATTGACTCACAAAGAAGTGAGTCAGGATTTATTTTTTCTGATGTGCCGGTTTTATGAAGTTGTAATGCAGCCTTTTGATGAGCAATATTTTCTTCAACAGGATTTCACCAAAATGAAAATGAGATCCTTTATGATTTCTGCATTGTTCAGTTATTATTTATTGTGGTTGAAAAAAAACTGAAAAGTGAAACTATTGCTATCCCAATTTGAATTAGCTTTTATTGGCTAATTACGAAAACTGAGCAAATGTAAAAATCTTTGTTTTTGTTGTCAGCAACAAATTCATTAAAATGACTTTTTAATGAATTTGAAAATTAATTTTTGAATACCTTCTGCTGGATAATTTTCCTCTTCAAAGCCAAACTCATAGTAAATTATGGGACTTAAAAAAATGATGCTGACAACATAGATCGGTTTAAGCCACCTTAGTTGACACGCACTTCTGTAAACGCACTGAAAGATAGGCACACTCAGCAATTTGAGCTGTAGTCATCCTAAAACCCCACACCCCATCCTCTGCCCCACCCCTTAAGACACCCATGCAGCCCTCCGGCCCACAGTCACACTCCACCTGCTTACGCAACTTATTTCTGAGAAAACTCTCAGTGGGGTCAGATCTCCAACATCCAAAATATCCCACCCCCTGTTTTTGTGAGCCCGGAACTACTTGGCTGGCCTCAGATTTATTGTACCTTGCTTTTCTGGAGGAAGATCGTATGCATGTGATCAGTGGAGAGGAGCCTGCGACCCAGCCTCCCTCTCATGTTACGCCCTATATATAACATCCATTCCTCCACCACCTCCATTTGCCCCCCTCCCTCCTTCCCCTTCTCCAACTGCACTTCCCCACAAGCACAGTATCCAGTCGGGCCCAGACTGCTCTGTCTTTCTCTTTTCCTGTCTGCCCCTGTCTCTCTCCCGTCTGTCACCCGAGCTTCCTCTCGCAGTCGGTGTGTGTTTACCCTCTCTCTCCACCTGGCAACGGTACTGCATGCTCAGGATTACCAGAGGCCTTTGCTTTCATCGCTGCCTGCTCCCTCTTCCTCTTGCTGTTGAGTCCTGGTCTACAGTAGCCACGGGTGTGAGGTAAGAAGCACTCGCAGGAGAGCCTGTGATTTTCCCTGTTTCCTACTCACGTGCACACGGAGGAGACGCTTTCAAAAAGAGATCTGGAATTGTGTGGATTCATAGATACTGAGAGAAAATGGATCACTCTCTGTTTGGATGTCTGCGGAGCCCTCATGCTCCAGCCCAAGCCCTGCACCCGGCGTTCACGCAGTCCTCGCTGGCCCTGCACGGACGCTCCGATCACGTCTCCTACCCCGACCTGCCGGGACCCTCACCGCCCTGCAGCTACCCGGGGGGCGAGGCTGGCTTTGGAGGAACTCATCACAGAGTTCACCCCAGTCCACAGCATCCACATCACGCACAGCATCAACCTACCTGGCATGTTCCTCAGATGTCCTCGATTGGAGGGGACCGCCACGGCCTCTGCCTGCCGCACCCTGAGGCCACTGCACCAGACCTGTGCAGTTCAGAAGAAGCAGGTTCCCAGGGCCTGTGTGCCGGTAACCCAACACTAGCTGGTGGTGACCCCTCTAGGGTGTCATGTGTGTCAGGAGATTTCGGGAGACAGACCATGTCTAGCGTTGAATCAGAGCGACGGAGCAGCAAAGGAAAGAGCGACAGTTCAGGTACGACCTTGTTTTCGTCATTCTGTTAGTGAATTTGTGATCTGTAGTTTTGTCACTGTTAGTGATTGAAGTTTTCTGTATCTTGACCATCTTGAAAAACAGGAAACTATATTATTTCGTACTATATTACGAAACTATATTATTAACAGGAAATTATAAATCTAAATTCATATATTTGGATATGAATAATGCCAATTCCAAATATAAACATTCACATTTTTTATTACTCATAATTTCAGAATATAACATTCACAATGTTACAGACTTTTGCTTTTGTCTGTAATACAGCATTTAAGTTTGAAATAATTTATCAAAAAGCATCTGTCTTTGTAATCATTGTACACTGTATCTTGTGTAATCTGTTCAGTTACTGGAGCTGTAATATGATATAAAGTTAATTTAAGTCTGAGAAACATTAAGGAAGGACAAATCCATTTATGAAATCATGTTTAATATAATTTAAAAATATATTTTTTTTATGTTTTAGTATTTAAAAATATTAATATAGTATTGTACCTTTTATTCTGAAAAATATACAATTATTTAAAATTAAAATAAAAGTTTTATATTCTTTTGTTTTTGTTGTTAAGTGGCAAAAGAAATTAATTTGAGAATTAATTAATAATGAAATTTTACATACATTTCCAGAAATTCAAAACGTTTTCTTTATGTGTATTAACACTTTTTTCTTCAGTATTTAATTACACACAATAATGCAATATTACCGTTCATCACTATAATTGACATCAAACTGAAAATTAAATGTAACATTTATATAAGTTATTAGAAGTTGTGTAATTAGAATTGCGTTTACACATTTAACATTTAAATCTAAATTCACACACTTGGTTTCAATTACTCGGTGTTTCAATTAATCTGTTTACAACCACTATAAATTACTAAACTATAAACTAAACTTAATCAAAACTGAAACGTTGTCAAAAACAGCAAAATATTACTTTAATTTTCTATGTAATTTCTTAAATGAATAAATGTTTGGTTAATTAAATAATTAAATATTCAGAATCAGGACTGAGCAGCACAGAGCTCAGTAGTGTGTACTGTTGAGGGCCGTGTTGTGCGGCTGCCCTGTGTCTCTCTCTCATCAGTCTCAATGCTGTATGTCACTCTGGCATTAACCCTCAGGTCTTTAATAGCCCACAGGTGAAGTCTGCTGTTAAAGCTCACACTGCCCACAGCTGTGCTTTTGATACCCCCAAACACAGACGTGCTGTTAATGGCTGGAGAAAACAGTTATAGCTGCAGATGGGGACTTTTTATACAAAATCTGGTGCTTGAATTTCAAGAACAATAGAAATATCACACCTGATAAATGAAGCAGTGTGACATTGACCTACAGACTTTTAAAACAACTTGGTTGTTCTGCATAAAAACACAGAATGTACAAAGAGTTTGTGTTTGATGGCTTAAACATCGTTTGACATTTTCCCCCGAAATATTGCACTTTTATTAAATAACAAACGTGACATACCTCTACAGTAGTAAACCGTTCTTTCCTAAACTTTTAAAGTAGCAATGTCATGCATGGGGCCTAAATGTTGAAGCTGTTCATTCAAGTGCCTGTAATTTATGGCATGATAGCAGATTGATGGATATAACCAATGCTGGTAGAAATTTCCAGAAGGTTCCCGTTGGCACTCAGCTTGCCTTTATACCAAATCTAATTTTATTCTTCACTCTGTTGGCAGTTATTAAAGGCAGTGTGGTTTCCATTTAGAGCCACATCATGTGTCGAGATGTTGCACTGACAGGCAGTTCAGATTATAGATTATTCAGAAAAGTGATGCTGAAGATAAAATATGATTTTCAAGGCTCATAATCGTGTGTATTGTAAAAACCTTGGATTTCTACTGCACTTGCATGTCAAAGTGTATTCAATGTATTCAAAGGAACCAAAAATTCAACATCTAAATCGCACCCATCCCTGCATGGCAAGCCAGAGAAATTCATTGAAAACATATTTTCAATTTCTTTCTTTCTTTCTTTCTTTCTTTCTTTCTTTCTTTCTTTCTTTCTTTCTTTCGCTTTCTTAAAATCATTTACATTATAACCCCTCAAGTGCTTCATTGTAGAGACTACAGAGGGAAAAAGGCTGTTACGGATCTTCAATTATAAATATCCTACAATACAGCCAATTCTAATTTACATACAAAGCGTTAAGAAATGAAGTACACAGAAAAGATGTATTTTTAGTAATGGTTTTTGCCAGGCCTATTTGAAAACTAATTTCATGCAATCTCGACAACATACAGACTTATTTAATTCTTTGCTCTTCATTGCTCACTGACAAATCTAGTTATTGGTAAAAATGTAAAAGAAGAAAGTTTGAATACTAATTTTTGTGGATTAATTTGATCTCAATAGAAACATAATGATTTTTTTGGACCAATCAGTTATAATTGTTTCGGTTAGCTTCACATTTTCTGTTTAATACAGTGTGTGTGGAAAATGGCGAGTAAATCGAGCTGATTGTAGGAGAGTGTTAAAGCAAGCCTGTTGATTCAGGCCAGGTTTAAGTACACGCTCTTTTCCTGGCCCTCGTCCGCCTGCTAAAAACACCACAGCCATATCGCCATAATAAAGGCTGATTGGCAGTCCAAATTGTTCTCCTTTCATTTTTATTTTTGTTCGTTTATTTTATTTCGGAGCCCTGCAGTTTATCACACCATCTTATTTTTTCACCCTTTTTTTCTGTCTCCTCACATTTCTTTTCGCTGTGTTTCCAGCAGCTGGATAGTGATCTGTTTTTCATTTCAGATTCACAGGATGGGAGCTACAAGTCAGACGCGAGCAGTAAACCCAGAAAGGAGCGCACGGCGTTCACCAAGGAGCAGATTCGAGAACTGGAATCTGAGTTCGCTCACCACAACTATCTGACGCGCCTCAGACGCTACGAAATCGCCGTCAACCTTGACCTCACCGAGAGACAAGTATGTTGATGACTGGCCTGTTTTCACGTGTTACTGTGAAATGTATCGTTGACGTTTTTGTTGGCTTTGAAAACGTGATCCTGTGCTTGATGGGTTGAAAAAAAGCCTTTGCACAAAAGCTGACTACACAAGTGATGTAAAGTGATAAACGGGGTGAACCAAAGTGCTTTCTGTATAGCTTTCTCATTGGGCCTGGGAGAGGGGGCCAATCCACACACTTTGTATGTTTGTGTGTGTATGCACATATTTTAACCAATACATTATTGCTTATTCAAAAACATCTGTCTTAGTGATTTAAATATTGCCATCTGCTACTTAACTGTGCTGTACTGTACTGATATATACAAACAATTAAAAGTAGTGACTGTAATTCCATTTAACACACATTATATACTGTATATTACAAACTAGACCCTGAAGTTTCTTGTCCCTTTATTAGTACCTTTAAAATACATTCTTTTCCAGAAACATTTCAGTATAAATGGAAACACTGATTGTAATTTGTAAATGGCCCGCACACACCCATTCACAGGATCATTTCCAGTGAAAGTGTTTTGACCTGAAAAGAATCTCTATAAGTAAGTCACTTAGGATTTGAATCATTCTGTTTGAATCGCTGTTCCCTTCCTAATGACTCTCAGCACAGATCCAATAAATCTGTGAACGTGGGTTGATCTCAGACCTTGACCAGCAAATTCTGAACATCTGCCCTTATTGTTATTCTAGGGCTGTTTGTAATTATCATACATGTAATGTTTAGGGAAATACATATACATGCCACAAGTTTTATGAGCATAAAGATGATTTTTTTATGTAGCACTGTCGTAAAACAGCTGTAATATAGATATTTACGTATATTCCTCAAGACATAATAATTTACTACAGTTGACCTTTTTCGTGTGTAATGTTTAAACACGGAATCCTGTGTCTTATTCACTAACCATTGCAATTGTGTGATTACATAATTATAATGAAAAGAGGGTGTGTATGTTCTATAAATCATGGAAGCAATAAATCATAAAATGTTAAAATTGTACTATTATTAGTGTCATAAATATGATAAATAAAAGTCAGTTATCACAAATGGCTACGAACAGTCATGGATAACAAGATACAATATAAGGAAGAAAGGGCATATATAATTTGTAAAGTATAGTTTGTGTAATTTCATTTAATATTTAGTCATGTGGACAGTATGTTATCTGTTTTGCCAGATTGCTTCCACAAAATGATCCCCCTTGTTTTAAAATAAATATGTTGTAGATTTTAAATGAGATTAAGAGTAAAAGTTATAAAGAGTAAAATCTTAAAATATATTGTTTTAGTTGAGTAAACACAACTCCCATTGTAGTTATTACTCTAAAGAAAGTCCTCAGTTCTCGCGCTCCATATGACTTAAATTTTCATCATGTAACGTAATCTGCAATACCTGCATTGAACTTCCTAAAATAACCATCTCGGCCAGAAATAGTGGCCCTATCAAGCCTGGTTATGGGTGGTGGTGGGTGGATGTGGGGAGGGGGCAGGCTGCCGCCACACAGTCCAGATCTGATCGACCCGTTTTAGGCAGCAGCTTGATCATCCCAGTGGAGACGCAAATACGGAGCAAAGTGTCGAGTCAGGAATTGGATGTGGGACCGTGAGCCAACGAGCAGCCAGGAGTTTTGAATCAGCACATAACTGACCAGGTGGAAATAACCAGAGCCAATGTTAGATTCCCACAGAGCTCATCATATCGCCGTTCCACCAAATTTCCCACACTACACTCAAATGGTGAACGCATAGATTCACTGTGATCAACTTTCAGGAAGTTTAAAGATTTAAAGCAGAGATGAAGGACCCTCTTACCTGCAAGGCTCATGAAATGAGATGTTTTGCTTGGTTTATGAACGTTGTGTGTATATGTCAGATTGAGTACTGCATTGGCAGAGGTCTGTTATGGAAATCTCATCCAATCAGATACACACAGTTTGTTCTAATACAGAAGGCGCAATGGTGGTTTCAGAACGGAGGTCCATGTGTGCCTGCCAGATCAAGTCTTTCTGGAGAGTGCCATAACACACACCCTAACACACGTTCCCACAAAGTGGCGTTGAGTTTCCCTGATGCAGATCTTGGACGTCTGTGTTGCTAGGAGACCGAAAAAGTCCCATAAACATAGTGTGTAGTTGGCTACTGTATGCTATTAATAGCTTTGCCAAAACTTGGTCTCCTAATGAGCAAACAACACTTATTTACTCATTTATTAGCTTTCACTGATATGTGAAATATCATTTTTATTGGTGATTTGTTACAGTAATGATTTACCATTTGTTTACAACTATACTTGATATAACAATATTACATTTCAGCGCATGGCTCGCTGAAATACTTAATTCTGATTAGTTATTATATTAGTCAGTGTATATTGACCACTCAACTGTATAGATAACCGTTGTCCCTGGCAACCAATTTTCTTGTCTCATCTAATAATAAAATTTCTAACCTCTCACAATATAATTTCTGCTCAATTTCTTCGCAAACATGTAATATACAGGATATTGTTTGGATATTGATAAGTATTAATGTTGTAGCATAAGATATTGTAACATACAGTCAGCAGTCATTATCACAAAATAAAGACCTTTAGGATTACATAGGACCGATAATAACTGTATAAAATGTGCATTATGAAATATTTGCATTATCCACATTCACTCCACATTAACATTGTGTCTTGTGCAGGTAAAGGTGTGGTTTCAGAACAGGAGGATGAAGTGGAAAAGAGTGAAGGGTGGGCAGCAGGGGGCCGCTGCTCGGGAGAAAGAGCTTGTCAATGTTAAAAAAGGAACTCTCTTACCCTCTGAGTTTTCCCCTCTTTTGGGACTGCACCATTCCATCGGATCTCCAAGCAACGAGGAAGACAGCCATGAAAGTGACCAGAGCTCTGAGCATGTGCAGTTATGATGCCCGGGGCCCAGCCACTCACAGCCTGCCAATATCCTCAGGAATCAACAATGTTGATGCTCAAAAAGCCATTAACAACTTGTACCGGGTCATGTTTTGTTATTTTGCTTAGCGTGGTTTAGGTTTGTTCATGGTCTGTGTAACAGATGCTTGAAGGGTTACAAACCAGAGTTCAGCCCCCACCGTACCTAACAGAAGGGTTCAAAGGTTGCAACACTTTTTAATATGTAAGAAAATGGAGAGTGAAAAGGAATCTATGCATTTTTGTTTTTGTGTGACTGATTTGGAAACTTGTACATAAATGTAAATTAGAATGTTGTAAACATTCCACATGAGTGCCTTGAAGAGGATTTTTGCACTGTTTTATTCTTGCTATAACTGATTGCTACTGTATTTATGCAGATTTTGATAACAATATAACTGATTACTGACACACATCTGCATAATCTGTGATAGCACAGAATATGTAGTATTTTCTCATTCATTAAAAAAACAATCCCATTAAGAACAAGTGGTTGTTTAATGAACTTTTAAACGCAAGTTAGATAAAAGTTGTTTATAAATTTTTGTACATTTTTGTAACAATATGCTGTTAATTTGCGCTGAACAGATATTTTGGTAGTCACTAAAATGAGTTGAAAATATTGTATGTGGAATTTTGATAAACAAATCTTTTTATGGGGGGGATACACTGCATAATGTTTTTCATTTGCATTGTTTAGAGGATATCAACTGCAAATAATTGATGATTGATTGAAATAATAGCATATTTGAGTGCAACACAACAGACGGCATTATGACATTTCTGATCTTTACAATTCAGTTTATGGTATAGTTCATATCCTTTATTTACCTTGTAAAAACTTTTTCATGACAAACTTGCTTAATAAATTCCACCAAAATCACATTTCACAAAAAGCTCTTAAAATCATTTAAAAGCTTCTTTTAGTGGAAATGATACCAAACACTGAAGACGATTATGTGATGTGAATGTTATGGAAAGCCAAGGTGAAAATCGAATATTATGGTTTGGGATTTTGGTGTAGACCATGTGAGTGAGAATTCTAATTTCTGGAGTGGCACTTTATCCAGTCAGCCAAGTTTTTAAATGTCTAAGCTCATACCAGAGCAGCTGGTGATTCCATAGCTGCAAAAGTTTAGACTCATTTGATTTGTGGCTTTGCCATTCCCCCCGACACACAGGCAAAACACAGGCTAAGTGGATTTGTTTTCAGTTGTGGTCAGGCATTTTCCCTCAGTGGAGACGTTTTTGATTAGCCCCCCGATTTAGATGTTTGTGTATGATACACTCTGATCAAAGTGAGGCGAGGAACAATCCCCTTGGGGAAACAATTTGTGGCTTTAAAAAATGAATGTGAAATATATTTATGACCCTTCCGATCTTGCCAAGCCCCCTGCTGAACTGAGCATAGCCGCGTCTAAACACAGCATGATAAATATGGCTCATCAGAAGCAGCCTTAAACAGACAAATCAATAAAACATGAGCAAATAAACACACAACAATGCAAACATGACTTGGGTATGAAAATACACAGCAGAGCACAAACAAAGTGGAGTGCAGATACAAACAGGTAAACAGACTAGTTTTTTTTAATGATTTTTAGAGCAGTGGAAATTCAAAACACTTTCATAAACTTTGTTAATTTGATGTTTTTATCTCTGCACCCACTTTGAATAGCAATAATAATCTTTTTGAATGTAACTGACAAATGTTACCTGGAACATCTGTCTTAAAGCAATAAGTTTTATTTGCACAGAGAGCAAGAAATCCTGTTTCTTTCTTATTGCATTCAAGTAATTGTGTAGCTTTATATTGTTCTCCTAAGCATCTAGTAACTTCTCTGAATTCAGTGGGTGGGTGCAATGCAAAGGGTGAAAAAAATCATGGTTGTTTTGGAACACCTCTGGCCCGTGTTACTTTTTGATCCTGAATGAACCTTCTACCTTGACCCCACAGGGAACAACTTTCCTTTAGCAGGAAGGGTTATGTTGTCATTTCTTTGTGCCATGCCAAGAAAAACAAGGCCAACTAAAACGGTTTTCCACACAGGGTCTGAATGTCTGCTCAGCCTCCTTCCAAAAAATGATTTAGGATAATTTTCACTGCATCTGTAGGTGTTGATGGATGATGTTCACTGAGGTACAAACACCCTGTGTACCATGTGACTGTTATTATTTTCCTTCTGATGGCTGAACGTGTCTGAGAGAATTTGTTCGTGAATGCTGACTTTAAGGAGAGATCTTTTCTTTGTCCGTCACTTAAAACAAAATGGTACAGGTAATGAGACTCGAGCTCACTGCGTCAGTTAAGACGTTTAGAGAATAAAATGACTATGGATATGCATGTGCTGAATTTGTCAGTTTCTGCAAATGGTTCAAGGCGGGGTCACAATGCATGTGAGACGCATTATAAAAGGCCATCTGTGAAAAATCTACAACTGTTACGTTTATTTATGTAATTAGACATAACTGGGAATTAAGGTCTCATAATGGCCCACCGTCTTCTATATGTGCCATTTTTAAGAATATCTATTCTGATTGCAAACTTTTATTCAAATTAATGCTATGTATATATAATGTTCCTTTGACATTTCCATTCAGCACATTCCAATGTATGTATTTTAACCTGTCTGAATTATGTAGAGGGGATTATGTAGAAAGGCAGATGTAATAATAGCAGCTCAGACAAATTCAGTGATGTGGTTTGATCATAATTTCACATATTTAGTATTCTGCTACAGGGCTTAAGAAACTGTTCTGAATTTTAAGATTATGGCCGGATGATACCGGATGATGAAATACAGGAAACCACAAACCCTCCAATAAACTGGCAGGGGACCATGACTGACAGCTGTTTTAGCCATCTAGAATCTTATTTATTGGCATAACAGTCACTTTTACTACAGATGATTTGGGCCACGAACTGAAACTATGAGCACAAAATGTGACATCACACCTGGAGCATTAAAACCACAAGACAGGAATATAAACCTAAACTACTACAAGAGAAGAACTCCAATTATCATGCAATGAGAAATACAAATAAGAACAACATTTATAATGACAATATTGTATTCTGGTTATTTTTCTTTTTATTAACAGCTGTGTCAAAAATACAATGTTGACATTGACGTTTAGGTCAAAATGCTTAACTGGAATTGGTTAAAATCAAACACACTACTACTAAAACAGAAACTATATAATCAACTTCTTTCCAAATATTCACGTTTTGTAGCCATTAAAGGTTTATTAGAAATGTTTTAATTAAATTAAAATTATGAAAAGGAATTGATTAAATTCATTAAACATTAAATATGTGTCACTTTAGTCTAATCTTTGTTAATACAAAAGTGACTGTGTGCATTTGTTATGTGTAAACAGTTATAGTGTTAACATTTACAGATTCACATGAATTTATAGAAAATAGAATTTAATGATTTGGCTGCAGACATGAGGCTGCAGTGTAATATTGCTCTATAAATAAGAAAAACACTCTGATTGGATAAAAAGAATAAATTAATATATAAATATATAAAATAATAACAGCATTTAATTTCATATTTCTCACACTCAAGAAACGTCACACTTCAAAACATATTCTTGCCAGAATTTCCCTTTAGTTAAAAACACACACATCTGCACCACAAATGCTGTTATTTTCCATGCAAGAGAGAAGCGCATTAGTTTCAACTGTTTGGCACCAGCTGAGTGTTTAACGTTTGCGATTCAAGGGGACAGCTTATCATAATGGTGTTGATTTATCTTGAGAGAGCTACATCATGTATTTGTGGTGAAACACGCTCATTAATCTTTGGAAGTAGAGAAAGCATTGCCATAAATGTTTCTTGGCAGCAGGTCTGCAGCACATTGCTGAGCAGCGGAAATGATTGTTATCAAGCTTGTTCAAATGATTGCGATCCACAGATCCAGGAAGATTATTTCCAGAACCTCTTTTACTGTGGTTGAGGTTTACATTAGATTGCAAAGTACAGCTGTTAGCTGTCTCTGACCTGGTTTCCCAATTAATTCTGATCAACTCTTGCTTTGTATCCCAGCCCACCTGTATACGCACTTCATAGGATTCCAATCATTCCAGGGCCTTATTTGCAATTCATTTCAGGACATTCCATTTATTAAAACAGGTGATTTATAATTATCATAGATAGCACACTGTAAAAATGCTGTTTAGTTTACAGTTTTATTTAAAGTTACAGGCAGGGACTTTCTGGGAAAGAGCTGTACGCTACTGTTGGAATTTATTGGACCTGCATTTTCTACATTAACCTATTACAGTTGTATTGATTAAAGGTGATGTAATTTTTGTGACACTAACTTGGAGGAGTCAGAGAGATTTGTCTATGTAAATGGTTACACACTTAAAGACAGACTAATGCTCTGTCTACACCCAAATGTAAGGGCCAAGGGCCCTAAGATCATTGTGTAATTTAATTCAATATTTTTTTCTACACATTTTGGACTGATATACTTAAAGGACTAAACTGTTGTCAGTCCACAGTGAGTTGGTTTGATTTATGATGGAAACAAAGGCTATCTAAGGTCAATATTGAGAATTTGGATCAGAGTGTAAATCTGTCAGACTAAGACACATCCCACTCACAGTGACGGGTTGGTCCACCCTACGGTTTCTTGCTTTTTTTTTGCAGAGGAACATTATACGTCTTCACTTCTTCTGAAGCACACTCATTTAACCTGACGTCCAGGTCCAAGTCAAACAGCAGTTGCTACTGTGAACACTACAGCAAAGATAAGTTACCATGCAATGAGAAAAAACAACAGGCCCGACTCCCATCGCTCTGCAGGCGAGGAAATTTGTGAGGTTGGGGAAGATCTGGTTTAAGTTGTGCGTGGACAGTCATCAATCCAAAACACTCCCACTTTCCCAAAAGACAAAAACATCCACATGCTGGCTGGATCGTTGCGGTAATAAGACCCATGGTTAAAAACTTTCCAAATTGGAGATCAACTGGGCAATAACACTCCTTCTAGGTCCAAGGGTTACGGGAGTGCCCAGATGTTGTGATGGACCTGAGTCAAGGAACATCATAGCAATGCTGTAAGATCAGCTTATTCCATATGGGTCTGTGTCCGGAAGGATCCGTGGGTACAGGCTTGGGTTCTGGGCTTAGTGCCGAGCAGAACACCTGCAGTAGAGAATAGGGAGAGAACCTCTGAGGTTTGGAGAGGGAACAGCACTGTGATGTGTGACTTAATAAGGCTTTCGTGGAAGATCCATTTTCTTCTATCCTTACAAGCATCTGGCAGTTAAAGCATGAGAGAGACATATATCCTCTTTGATCTGCTGTAGTGTAACCAAAATGTTAAGATTAATTAAGGTTAAGGATAATGTGTATGTACCTTACCAGAGATTTTGGGGCAATGCATTATCTCTAATTTGTTACAGTAAAATTTAAGGTAAAACGAAAACAAATGATCTAATACAATAATAATCAACGTGTTTTCCAAATCTTGTAGATGGCTTTAATGAAGTTCTTAGCATTGCATCAGTGTCTGGGAGAAGAAAAGATGTTTGACTGAAGAAATGTGTTTGTGAGTGCTGTTAAGAGACAATAAAAATGCCAGAGAAAGTGTTTTTACAGTATGCTACCAGTTTTGAAAAGTTTTCAGTGTGGCAATGGGAAATTAGATTGCGTTATGCCAATAGAAACATTAGTTTGACTTCCATTAGTTTCTTGTGGGCTACAGTTTTGGATGTACAGCAGAGGCCAATTTGGCTGCAAAGACCTAATTTTTTTCTCTCCTAAAGAAAGAAGAGAATATTACTCTTAGAATATAGCTGAAGAGAAGTTTCAATAACCCTCCAAGACTGACTGTACGTTTATACATTAGACTTTTGACAGGTGGTTTGAAAAGAGGGTTATTTTAATTACATTATTTTAATTATGGCAGATGGCCAGAGAAATAGCTGTGTATAAATATTACAAAAGTATTGTGTATGTGTTTTTGCACTT
>JAZGTK010008097.1:0-18643 GCA_036877625.1 Ambastaia sidthimunki
ACTGTAGTTAAAGTTAAAGTACATGTTTACATACTTTTACATATTTACAGGTGTAGTCCCCAGAGCAACATGGAAATAAGGGTCTTTATCAGTGGTAGGCATGAGAGTTCATTGGCCTTTTAGGGATTTGAACAATCCTTTGAATACCTAAGCAGGCTATACCACACAAATCTGCAGTACCTGAGAAGATTAGATTATTATGACCCACAGGATGGATGTTGTTTTCTGCTTTGCTTTTAACTAGTACTCAGCACTACATACATTGACAAATGCTGCTAACAAAACAAGTACCACAGAACCACAGTGTTTCTGTTTAATATTTGGAAATGTACCATGGTAATTTGGTACGATACTTCTCTGATATACCCTAAAGTGCCATACATAACCATGGTACATCAATGAGGTACCTAAATTATGGTACCACGCTTCATTTTAACAAGGACTTTATTCCCCAATAGCATAGTATATAATAAATGTGTGGTAGTGTTGAAATCATTTTAGTATAATGTAATTGCATTTTATGAAATAAATCCTCTTTCTCCTTTATCTCCCTTATCTTCGGCCAACACTGCTCTCTTAGTGACAGCGTGCTGGGAGTGAGTGAGCGCTGCTCGTTACTGCTCCAGCATTTCTGCGCCCATTAAGAGATAAGCGGAAGAACAAATAGTTCCTTTACTACACAAGGAACTTGCTAACACCTCTGATACGCAGTCATTTTTCACCCCTAAAAAGGTTCAAATGATTATTATAAAACACCTAGTATATAAATGACTAATACAACAATCGATCGTCGTGAAAATGTCCCTATCAGAAGTAACAATGTTTCGAAATCGATCCGCCCTTACAGGGACACAAGCTGAAGGTGAGAGGAGGAAAGACTCACTGACGCCGAGAACTTGAGCAGAGCTGGCCGGGGGAATGAATGTCTTTGTGGAGTACACATGCAAACTTTGAAGCGGCTTTTAAGTAGTTTCTTTGAACGTAGGAGAAGCACCAGTTTCTCAAAACATTAGACGTGAACGCAACAACCTCTTTGGCGAAGTTCGTAGAGGACGCACTTTAAGTGCGATTCTTTGCTTTAAGACACCTAAGCGCCGATCTGCGGAGATTTAATCATGTGTTTAACTGATGACAGTAGATCATGGTGGTCGTTGGAGGTCGTGAAGAGATGCGCGAAGTCTTGAAGGAAGAGAACTGTCTTATCTCGCCTAAAAACGTTACCGCAGAAACATGAGACATTGTCTCCTGTGGAAAGTGATTTTGTTTTGGACCATAGCTGATGCTCAGGTAAGCAACGATGTTTATATCCAGGAGCGTCATGCATTTTGTTTTAGTCGTTTATCTCAATTTATTTTCTAGGTCACTAAGACCTGATCTAAAAAACACTTTTTAATAACTTAATGGTTTCATATACTGTATAAGTAAGGGGACATGAGTTCACATGTCGACCTAAAATAAAGGGAAACCACTTGTCACACCCTTTCTTCACTTAATATTCTCACAGTACGTTTACAATCATGTCGCTGTTGTTTCCGAGTTTAAAGACCCTTTTGTGGGAACATGCCCCCAATAGCGGGGTATGTTGTCACACTATGGGTAAATTTTCTCACTGTTTTCTGTTATTAACTTTCCTATTATATGCTTTTAAGCAAAATTGTATCGGTTTAAATAAGTTCAGTAACTGTAGGTATAAAACAACGTACGATATTTTAAATATCAATACCACTGTTTGATTGTTACGTTTTGTCTAAATATGACAGTGTGGTTTTACTCACTTATTTTTCAGATTTTCAAAATAAAAAACACTACTAGAGAAATCACTTACTTTAAATAACATAACAAATAACTTGCATTTAAATAAAGGGTATTATGACAAAACGTGGCAAAAATATGACAAAACCCTTTTAGTTGAGTGTGAGAAGCTCCAGTTTCTCTTGTATATTTTACACGTGTGTGTAGCTGATGATGACAAAATGTACAAAGCAAATGATCTACCGAAGTTACGACTGGGTTACAATGTCCAAATTTAGACTGTATAGTGATTTCTGCAACGTTTCTGCAACGACACACATTGTAACTTTTTGTAATGTTACGACTTGCATAAATAAAAAAATGCATAATGCACGTTTTAATGACGTTTATGTTTGTATCTACTGTAGCCGAAATTACTTAACCTAATTAGTTATGCATGAACTTTTTGGCTTGCGTTCTGGTTTTTAATGGCTATTTATTAAGTACAAGTGGATACCCTACTTGTTTTTGCATAAAAGCATGCTGTCTATATTCTTATATTTTCTTCTGACATGAAATGCAGGGGTCTGGTTAAAGCATTGTTTGTTTTAAAGCTCTTACAATGATCTATTCCTAACAATCGTGATTGCACGTTAAAAAGAGTTGCTATATTGTTTGTATGAAATACATAAAATATTCATAAATCCTCATCATTTTAAGCTTTCAGTTGTAGTGTTGATGACACATTACTCACTGTTGTCATCGATTGTCAGTAACCAATTAACGCAAGCACTCAACTGAACACATCTAGACATGTGCTGTGGGTGAAATGCACAATGAAACCACACTTGAGCAGCCTTTGCTTTCTTTAAATGAATTCTAATGAACCAGAGAAATTGTGCATTGTCGTGCTGGATGGTTTCACAATCTGTATTCTCTTCTGAGCTATACAAACAGTCTCATGAGCAACCTGTTATGGTACAATAGAGCTGTGTTTACACCTTAGTCAGCCTGAATGTGTGTTCTGTTTCTCACATACCCGGCAATGTTAACATAATGCTCATTCTTAAACTGTGTGACCTTAAAGTCCTACTGGAATTCTGAAATCAGCATATCAGGTTGAGCTTTGAATGTTTCTTTAACATTTGAGGTTTGTTTTTCATGCATATGAAAGTTCCACCTCTGTGTAACACTGACTGCAGTGGGCATGGTGATAAACACGCTTGCTGAGTGTCTAGAAATGCATCTAGCATTAAACCTCTGATCTTTTCCATTCGGCCATGCATCTAAGTGTTGCCCTGAACAAACAGCTGAAAAAGAGTTGCATTACATTGCAAGCAAATCATGAATACATGCATGAATCTCATCGTGTGTGAATCATATGCAGTGAAAGTGTTTTCTAAGGGAATTTAAAAATCTGCTTTATGTGGTAATTTTTAATTCAGGTCAAATGTATTGTTTTAAATACAGCTGTTAATTCTGGTCCTTTAATATGATTGGACAAGCGAGTAATAATATTTAATATAACAGCACTGGGTTTTTTACTGTTTGTATCATTCTGATTGTTTTTTTTCACAAAGTGAATGTGGAGCAAAGAAAGGAGTTGTGTGATTTTGCCTGGAGGGGGGAGCAGGGTCTGTCAGAGAGTTTGTGTAAGTTGTGTTAGTGTCTACACAAGCATGAGTACTTGCAGCCATATTGATTAAATACAACTATCAACTGCAAACAAAAAGTGTCTTAAATTTTAGTCGGCATTTATAAATTACTGTCACTCCACCCTCATACACTATGTCAGACTGTCGGTCATGGTTTACTAAGTAACGTAGTCGTTTAAGCATCAGATGAGGTAGAAATTGTGTTAAGGTAACAAATGCACATTTATAGTTTTCACACATTTTGTATGCAGACTTTCCTCTCAGACTTTCAGCTCTATTGAGAACATGTGATCCATTGCTTCTAAGAGTAACAGAACAAATCAAGCAAGATTTGTTTACATTTGAACAGCACAAAGATAAAAAACAAACCTGATGTCTTAGCAACGAGATGTGGGAAGCTTATCACTCGCATTTGGGTTTGAATGAGAATCGTATGGTTTATTTTTGCATGCAGTACCCAGCCATAAATGTGATAAATGGAAATATATTTCACAGATGTAAAAATGTCACATACTTGCAACATATCTTTCCCAGCAGTATATAATTGGTGGTTTTCTTGTATGTAATGCATATGTTACACATAAGACAGTCTAGGTGAAGAAACACATTCTCTGCTTCATGTTTGCACATATATATTTATAATGTTTAAAACAAATAGTGGAATTAGAAATATTTAAATGTACACTACTGTGCAAGTCTTAGACAAGATCCCTCATCAAAAAACATGCAGGTGTGCTAAATACAAGAGGCAAAGGATGGTCATTTAGTTGCTTGATAAAATCCATTCATGGCATTATTTAAAACATTCCCACTTCATTTCACATCCCCGCTTCACATTCACATTAATTTTGTTTGTTCTGTATGTTTAAAATCTTTGACAGATATTGTTTAATGTTCAAGCATGTCTAATTGCATGTCAGTGAAAGTGCCTGATGACTGTAATTAAGTTGTATACGAGTTGTATATAAGGAACATATGTGTATATATATATAAGTTGTATATAAATTGTAGAAGGTGTTACAAGTGTATCTGTTGGAGGAAATACTTTAGAAAAGGTTTTCTGTTTTAATTATGTAGTTTGATGAAATTCAGTAGGTTTAAATCATATATATATTTGGGTAGTATTAGCAGCCTCTCTAATACATTCTGAATGAGGCCGGTTGAATGTGTTCTTGAAGTTGTATGAAAGTGAATGTCATTATGTTGTTTTAAAGAAGGACATTAACGTCTGTAAATGAAAGTGTTAAGTGGTAAAAAATTCTCTTCGGGTTACATTTAGTCCTTTCATGTGCTGTGAGGCAGCACGCATGAATTCCCCAGTAAATGAAATACTTAATTTATGAAAGTGACTTCCTAAAGATTTAATCTATAGGTCTTTACATTCATTCATTCAGATTGGCCACTCAATTATATGACCTTCACCAAATACAATAGAAAGAGCAAATTGAGTCTAAATGTAAATATAAAAGATTAACTTTTTAACCTGCTGGTGAACATTCATAGCAGCCACAAGAACTGTAGGTAAAGAAACCTTTGAAAGATCAGTTTCTTTGAAATAATTTGTGTTTGTACATAATGTCCATAGGCTACGTCTTACTGTAATGTCTTGTTAAACACATAGTAAAAAAAACAACTTTGCACACCAATTTTGGACCAATAAGAATTCACTGTGGGCGGGGTTATAAAAGTGGCCGGTTAAAACTAAAACTTAGATATTTTTTCTGGTTAGGACATGTTGTACGAATATGTATGTTCACTTGGTAAGCATAGTATCATTCTATTACAGTAAATTGTGAGGTAGTACTAATTATGCAGTTTTTCAAGTTAGAATTAAAATTTTATAATCACTGACTTTTTTGACCGTGCAGGATTCCCATGGATCCTAGTCAGGGGAGACTGCATGTTTAATTTTACATGAATAAGAAGTACAGTACAGTCTGTTCAATGGGTTGTTCAATAACCTTCTGAAAGTAAAACCTTTTGAACAGTCTGTACTTCCCTGATAGTTTTCATTTGTGACAAATCAATATGGCATTAATCCTGACTAAGATGCATTCAATTTTTTTTAAATTGTGTGTCCTCACAATTTGTATGTTCAAAAATACTAAGGCAAGACATTAATGGTGAATCTCCATTCAGCTTAAGCACCTATTTTCCATAGTGGATTATATAATATTGTTTTTTCCGGCTGCATTATATCATCCTCTTGAACAATGCACAATTTCCAGACAAAACAATTTTTTACTCTGCTTGACTGAGAAAATGACTTTAATTAATTTGATTCTATCAGGCAGAAATCACAGCTCCGATACCCTTCTGATATACTCTGGAGTTAATTTAAAACCTTTCTCATCGTTGCAGAGGATAAATCTTCTAATGTCTTTCATCTCCTCAGGGTATTTAGAAGTTCAAGACTTCTTACTCCCCCACAGACCCAGCAACCAATCAGAAATGAGACGCAGAAAGAGAAAGTCACCACCAACCCTTTGATTAGCACACTAGTACACAGTTTAAATCTTACATAACACGCTCTGCTTTTCAGTCCTTTAGAGAATTAAACAATTATGTTTTTTTATAGTAAGAACCTCTGCCCTGATACTGTAAATTCTGTTTTGAGTTACTCACCATCATTTTGCTCCAAACGCATATGATTTACTTTTGTGAAACAAAAAGAGAAGTTTTGTAAAGAGATGTTGAATGTTCACACAGCTCTGTTTCATGCAGTGAATTTGTTTGCATGTTATCGCTGTCATATATGATTGCATTGTGTGAGACACAGACTGAAATTGAAGTTGTTATTACTTGAAAACTCCTCGGCCATTGAATTAAAACCTGGCATGAGATTTGAGAGGGGAAGTCAAGCTTTTTAGTCAATAATGATTTTAATTTCTGTCTAAACACAACAATTTTAGAGATTTTTTTTATGAATTTGTGTTTCACAGAGAAAAGTAAATATGAAAAGTTGAATAGGTTTGGAATGACATAATGAATCTTTCATTTTGTGTAAACTGTTCCTTTAAATTTTAGTCTGATCTTCACATAAAAGTATAGAACGGCTTTAGAAGACTTGGAATATATTACATGCATTGATGGAAGAATGAAAGTAGACTTTTTTGACAGGCAGGTGAAGATGGAGAGATTACTGCGGAAGAACAGGTTCAGATGCTACTGGATGCCAAACTGCAGTGTCTACAGAAGGTCTCCATGGACGACCCGGCAGGTTGGCACATTACCGCCGAACAATTCTCTTACACCGCATGTAATTAAGCGGCCTTTTCAATTTGCCTCTTCACCACTTCAACCATGTTTTTGTGTGCCAGCTAAAGTTGTTCACCTAGAAATAGTAACGATCACAAAGAGTATGCTAATATGTGGAGTATTATCAACGTGGCCAAAATCTGCTTGTCACAATGCATGAATGAGTCAGCTCACTTATATAAATGAGTCTTTGGAGAGATAACAGAAATAAACCGAAACACACAGATGATGAGACTTCTTTAAGACCTTTAATTGGCAAACTCTCTCTGCAGTTTGTAGATTCACCTCGTTTTATAACAAACTTATCGCAAATGGAGGAGGCCATGAACGGATCCTCATGGAAAACCAGACTCTGTTGGAGATGACTCATTGTATAATGGCCTTCCTGGTCATTTTATTAGCAGTGACCAAGCAACTCACAAATATTAATTTGTCTCTCTCTCCACTCCCTTTTATCTTAATGCTGTCATAGGGCGTAAGGTTACGCCTAAATTAGTAAGATCAAAGTAATTATGTTCTCAAAGAAGAAAATGATGTGCAGTGAAGCATGAATGATCAGTTATTATGTATACACCATGTTTATTTTCTGAACTGGCATGCATAACCAGTTTAGATGGATTGGGCTCAATTTACACTAGAAGTGTTAAAAAGTTAATGGCATAATTCCATTTATCTTGTGCTGTAAATGTGTATTGTTGGATCCTGAGCTTGTTTTTATACCGTGGGAGTAGATGGGCTATATGTTGTATAAGTCAACATGAAAATTAAATTTTACCCTATTTACTTTCTTTATACACATTACTGGCATTGTTTTCGTAATCCGTTATCAAAGTGTAATATGTCCAAATCCAGCTAGCAGGGAATGTTCTTAGAACATTTTTAGTTCTCGAACATTATCACAAACATGCTTGCAGTAAAATTAGTTGATTTTTTTTAAATATTGTTTTTCATATATAAAAGCAATATTCTTAAGTTGTTAGTGGAACGTTTTGTAAATGTAAAAGTTTTTAAAGTTACGTTTTTTAACGTTTTTGTAACTAAGCAATAATGTTAGTACAGCATCTTATAAACTGTTCTAGAACTTTTAAAACAAAATTGTTAATGTTTTTGTTACTTAAAACATTAGAGAAACATTCCTCTTGTTAGTTGGGAAGTGATGTAAAATAAATGATGAAAAATAATTTGAAAGATTTCTGCCTTCAGTTGGTGTGTGCCCTCCAGAGTGGGATGGTTTGATATGTTGGCCAGAAGGTTTTCCTGGAACTCTGACCAGGACTCCCTGCCCAAAATACATCTATGACTTCAACCATTCAGGTTTGTAATGTTTCTTCTCTCTGTATCAACCTCTTTGTGTTGTATTGATTCTAAACATTAATGTCAATCTTACAGGCCATGCTTACAGGAGATGTGACTCCAATGGTTCTTGGGTGCTTGCAGAGAGCTCAAACAAGACCTGGGTCAACTACACCGAGTGTATCAAATCCCCAGAGCCCAACAAAAAGAGAGTAAGCTCGCATCACAGCTGCCAGTGGTCTTCAGTGGATGGAGATAAAGGCAACTTTATAGGTTTTGACATGCCTCTTCTTTGTCTCCACAGCAAGTTTTTTTTGAGCGACTGCATGTCATGTACACTGTAGGCTATGCAGTTTCCTTCAGCTCTCTTCTTGTGGCCATCTTTATTATTGGATACTTCAGGTAAGTCACTGTGTGTGTGTGTGTGTGTGTGTTTAAATTTTGTTATCTCATAAACTAAAAGAGAAGGGTTTTACTAAAAAAACTATGTTTTCAGTTATGCACCATTCTTCTTAATATTCTGCAGCTCAAGAGATTTTAATTAAATTTAATTGAGTTCAGTTCGGTTTAATTACTTCATTTATTTGCAAGGAGCATCGTGTGTAGAAGTTGTCCTCACAATTGTTGCAATTGTTAAAGCCTGTTCACATCAAGACTATTGAATGTTAAGTCTGAAGAAGATTTATGAGTCAAAACAAAGGGCTCATAGTCCCATTCACACAAGAGACAGACATTTTTGCACTGGCATATGGAAGCTTTATTCAGTTTGTTTGCCTGACCTCTACTACTGCTGTATAATCCACTGCACTAATGCATTAAAAGCATGACAGATCCAGAACACCTGCATTAAACACACTCCTCTCATTTTTATCACAAGCCCCAAAATGATATGCTTGAAGTAAAATTGCAGTTCACGAACCCTTTGTACTACAGATATAACCCCAGACTCAAACTAAAATATATGTGCATATATAATAAATGTGCATAAGACACTGTACAGGGGTGTTATTGAAACATTTCTAGTCCTTTAACTTGTCTCTCACACAACAATTGGGGTTGCGACAGGGAATGGATAAATAAATAAATAATCTCTATCTCTTTCTCTGTTTCTCTCTTTCTATGTGTATGTTTCAAGCAGAATTTAAATAATTCTGCCATAATTAGGTAACATAACCTGGCTCATTTTTAGAAATGAATTTTGAAGCTCTGTCATGGATGACCATGAAATTGCTTTGCTATTCTGTAACTGAACAACATTGTTTATTAATAAGGCACCTTTAGAATGGCAAAAAAACAAGCTCTTTGAAATGCACAATGGGTTGTTTTGGCTTGCACAAGACACAGAATAAATATCATGTATTTAAATATAAATATTTAATATGTATATGGAGAAAAGCAGCTAAAAATGTCATATGTGAGGGCTGTTGATAAGGTGGGAAAATTGTTTACATGTAAAGAAGCTAAAATAATTATGATCAGGGACTGAAGGCAACAATACTCTTAAATACTCTTTCTCACACACATCGAGTCTGTTGGCAGATGAGGTGATTCTGTAGGTCGACACTATGATCAGTGGACACAAACCTTCCTTCAAAGCATTTGCTCTTGAGGTGAAATTTCACATGGAATCAGACATAAGTGGCAGTTTGCTTTTTCTTTGTGCTTGAGTCAAGGCTACTCATAAGATTGTTGCTCTGTCAAGCACTTTAGACCAACCATTAGAAGACTATAATCCTAAAAAGTTTCAGTGTCATATTTTCTGGGGGACAGGCTGTTCTTTAGTGCACTATAGCTCTTTTCCAAACCTCCATACAGGTGCCACCTAGACAGCATGTTAAAGAATCATAAGCAGGCTGTCAACATCAAGGGTGTGCCAACAGCAGGCAAAAAAGTAAACAAAACCCAGTAAAATATTTATCCAAGAAGACAAACTAAGAGTAATATTGATTATAAATATTCTAAATTCTTAGAATATTCTTCTAAATTCTAAATTCTTTACATGTTTTTACTGAAAGATGATGCTGAACTTTGTGAAATTCTGTGCTTATGTTCGCATATAATGCAGGTTTCTTTCCTGTGTTAATAAATTTCGTACTGAAACAAGTTAATGCTGGACATTTCAATGGGCAAACAGCTAATTTTTGTTTTGACACAGCCATGAACATTATTTGCTACTTCCTATATTTTGTCTAAAGTAGGTGGTTTTCAAAAGAGGCACATGATCTTTCAAGAGAGCATTTTATAGGACAAAATGAGTGAGTGCAGTATGAGTCATCAATATTTTTGATCTGTATTTCCAGAAGACAAGCCTGTAAATTTTATTGTAATGTATGCATAAAGGTATGTTTTGTAAATGTGTAGAAGTATGTTGGCATGATTATGCTAATTAAAAAGAGGAATACAGAATCCTGCATGTGAATATTGATGTGCATACCAGCCTGCCTTAGTTTCCCCTAAAGTAATATTTAAAAAGCTGCTATATGCAGAAAGCCTTGGGAACTGTGAACAGATGGCTGTAGGGTGTTTTGGTGTTGCATAGACCTTGTCCCCTGTGTAGATGAGACACAACAGACAACAGTTGTTGAAAAAAAGTAAGCACAGAATAATTGTATTAATATTGTAGCGTTTCCAGACAATAACAAGACGTTTTGGGCACAAGGGGTGTTTATTAAGGGCTGTTTTTGGCCACAACCCACGCCGTACACACCCCGACTTATTAGAGCTCCTAACATTAACCATTTAAACAAACACAGCGACTTTTTGAACACGTTACAATATCATTAAGTTCTGATTAGGTAAGTTGCTGGATATTAATCAGCAATATTATCATTATTATCACTATGTTTAGAAATAAATTACCACAGTGTTTAATTAGAAACTTCTCCTTGTCTAGGAAGACACATTATCTCTGAAATCTACCCTCTTCTCCATTCTGTGTTCTAATAAGCCTTGCCCGTGTTTCTCTGTCTTTAGGCGTCTCCACTGCACCAGGAACTACATTCACATGCATCTGTTTGTATCGTTCATGCTGCGTGCTGTCAGCATCTTTGTGAAGGATCATGTGGTGCACACCAGCGCTGGGCTGCAGGAGTTTGACGCGGTGCTCATGAATAACTTCACTAATGCAGTGGATGTGGCACCAGTGGACACATCACAGTATGTGAGTCATCTCATTCATCTCAGGAGTATTTCAGCAACTGTTTATGCTTGTCATATCAATATTAATACAGTATAACAGAGCTGGATGATAGCTATACGTTCTAAATATGTTTCAAATATGTCTCTTGAAAATACCTAGCTAACAATTTTAGGTTGTAGAAACGTTTCCCTAATATTTCCATTAGGAACTGGTAAAAATGTTATTTAGAAAATTCCAGGAATGTTCAAAAATGTGTTTTTTTTTTATACGTTGTATTAACATTATTGCTTGGTTATACGAACGTTAATCAAAAATTTTTTAATTCTTTAAAACGTTTTCATTTTAACTACTTAATAATAGTGTTTTGATATGAACATTAAAAACACATTCCAAAACATTCTACTTGCGTTATCACAGTAACTTTTTTTGATAATGTTGAGAGAACTTTGAGAGAATGTTAGCCAACATTCTGAGAACATTTCCTGCTAGCTGGGTATTCAATATCTGTTCATGTTTTTGAACTGGAATCACTCAGGTGAACCACCATTTCTCTCAAAAAGCTACTGTAGCAGTAGATTTACAATCTTACAGGAATAGCTTGTCCTTCAGTTCATAGTGACCATGTGTGTCAAGCAGTGGTGTACACAACTGAAGTCTGTCATTATTGGTTAAGCAAAACGGTTTGAATCATTTTCAAATATTTGGAATCTTAAACAGAATTTAATTCAGAAGATCAGTCAGGACTGCTTTAATCTTGCAGTGTAAATATTTCTAATCTTACTCTAAGGCCACTGAGTCTTTTAAAGGCACACAGCATCACCATATCAAATCAAACCTCAATTACTTAATTTCTAAAAGTATTATTGTTCACAGAAATTTAATCAATGTATTTACTTAGATTTCTATAAAAAGCACTACTGTACATCACTAGCAAGCTACATGACAAAAGTGATTTATGAGTCAAGAGCAAAAATACAGGAGACAAGAAAAATATGTAATTTAGGAGATGAAGGAGAGGATGTGCATATTAGAGATTATTAGATATTATTGAGCACTAGGTGCATTAACTTATTAAGACCTTTCAACAAAAAAGCACTGATTTTAAAGAAACCGGATTTTATAATAAATGAGAAATGTCTGTAAATGAGAAATGTCTGCGACTGTAAAAGCAAACTGAGGTTATAAAAGTGTACAGGAAGTGCTTTTTATAAACAAAAAAAAATATTTTTTAAGTAGTTCTTTGTATGTCATGGATGGATGGATGGATAGATAGATCTATGATGTATGGACGTATGGATGGATTCATGGATGAATAAATGAATGATGGAAAATGAATGGATGTGTAGATGTATGAATAAATGAATGTACTTGTATGCTAATTTTACTAAATGGTGGTAAATGAAAGACAGGAAAGGTGAGCGAATATCCATGACAGCAGGGATAGGTGAAGCGCACATAAGCAGCACTCTTTTCAATCATCTGATGTTTATTCCAGGCACACACTGTGCTATATGCAAAATGTGCCATTTGATTTCATAACCAGAGGCACAAATTTCTTCTGAATGTCATCCATTACAACCTCATCCTGCTGCAAAGATGCACCACGGAGTGGTAAAGACGACCGGAAGAGCAGAAATTGAAAGGGGTCAAGTTGGGTCTGGAAGAAGTGACATCCGGGTGAGGTCTGACCCCAATTCTGATTCTGGCAAAAAATAAATATTTTAATGTTAATGCAAGGTTGTGCCCCATCTTGATACTTTGTTGGAGAGGGGGCAGAAATTGTTGGAGGAAATGCCAAGCTTAGGGTCAAAGGTTACTGGATTGCAGGAAGCTGTAAGTGCCCACAGTATCATGCTTAGCCGTGTGTTATAGCACGGCTTACCAGAAGGCTTTTCTTCCACGCCACCTCCCCTCTCCACCCCAAATCTCATACACAATATGTCTGAGTGCTTTAATAGATTTCCACCCACCACATGGCCTGTCTAACAATCCTTTCAGAGAGGCTAAAACAATCGCTTGTCCCCGTTTGGTGTGTTTTGGTTGGGAAATGATTATCTATTCCCACCTACGCCTGTATTCGTGCCCGTGGTGGGCAGTTCTGGAGATGTACTGACTGCACCCTTAGCTTTCTTCAAACAGCTGCATTGCAGGAGATAAGTGCTATGAAACCAGCATATTATGGAGGATTTTGGGACCAGTTGTTTTGCAGTCTATAGCTGCAATGTTTACGCTAGGTCCAAACAGTGATTTCGCTATATGTCTGCGGAGATCAAAGCTACAAAGGACTTTGATCCGTCTGTCTTTGTTTATCAATAATATGTACCAACCAAATACTGTTTGTTACATATATTTCAGTTACACAAAACACTCACATCAATAGAGGGCTGTTGCTCAGGCAAACTCACATCTCAAAGGAACATGCAAGACATTTTCTGCTCTTTTTCTTCTGTGGGAAATACAGCATCAGAAGCAACTGGTAAAACAGTTTGAATGCTTTGTGATGCAAACACACTCACTTTTGCACTTTCTTCTTTGCTTTTTTCAGGTTAACATGATTAAAGATACATGTTTACCATTATTTGATATTAACGAATGACAATGTATTCTTTAGGGACATCAGTGCAATGTTCAAAGTTCTGAGATTATTTTTGCAATACTCCATATTGGCAGATTTAATGAAAAAATAGTTTAAATTGCAAAATGAAACTAGAAGAAATAAGAGATATTTTTAAGCGGCCCAATACAAAAACATATATTTTATATATAATACAAAGACACAATATTTTATGTTGCAGTTTTGTTATTGCTGCCCTGTTTTATAATATATATGATCTTAGTTGTTTCTTAATCTCACAGAGCATTTGGCATTGCATTTATTATTTCTTTACTTTTGCAGTCTGTTTCGTCATTTCCCAGGCTTGAATGATTAACTTTCCGTGACCAGGGGTCCCTGATAGTAAGAAATTGCTTTATTTTCAATCCATTATCCGGTCCGCATTATTGTGTGAAAATCGGGCTGGCTTCACATTTCTGGCATGCAGTGTGTTTCATTATTTATAATAACCGGGATCTGCGTCATGCGACAGGAAAAGGAAATTGTACAAATTGTACAAAGAGTGAATGGGCATTGTGGTTCTTCGTGATGTAAAGAAAATGGGAATGAAAAGATCTCCAGAGACCCCAAGTCTGACTTTTTGCACATTTCACTGAATTTCAACAGGCATGTGCTTGCCGCCCTGATCTTTAGTGTTTCTGTGAGTATGAATAGAATCGAGTGAAGTCTATTGTGACCTTCTCGCTGTCGGGAGAGAGAGAAAAGATAGAACAAAAGTTTCAGATGTTCAGGTGAGGCGTTCAGATCCTCCAGGTGTATTGACAACATAATCCACGTATTACTTTCCTCTGGTGCCACTTTGATCATCTGTCAGAAGAACTGAAGCTCCTGCAGTTACAACTGGTTTTTGGCACTTTTATGTGTCTGGAGTTGATAAGGCTTTTATTGTCCATGTTTAGAACAGCGGGTCCTTTAGCTGAGTTGCTGATGCAGGCACTACCCAATCCCCCAATGCAGTCCTTAGGGAAAGAGAATATTAAAGTAATAGGTCACCCCAAAAATGAATTTTGTCTTCATACGTGCTGTTCCAAACCACTACTTTTATTTGCCTTCATAAACCACAAATTTTTTAAATAATGTTAGCACTGCATTCAAGAGAAGCACACGCTACATGAGAGCTTTTGAGGAGGAGACTGAAACATACAGTAAATCTTCTTTTCACCGTAGCTTTCAGTTTAATTAGCTCAGAAGCATCTTGACATGATGGATTTATGAAAGAGAAGTGTTTTTTCTTGAACCAGTAAGGAACCCAGAACCACCCACAAAAAGTCTACGTAGCTTCTTTAATTTTGTCTATAAAATAATTAACGCTTGGTTATATTTGGAAAGACAGAATCACAAAGTCTAATACACATTGTCATTTTTTTGCAGTGTGTTTGAAAACTGAGACCTGCTGAGCCTGTTTCCTCCTGTTTCAAATAAACAGTAAATGACACAGTCAAAACAGATTGTAATTGGTTGCTTACATGTTAGTTTGATAGTCTCTGTCTGTCTAAGCCGTGTAAGTCAGGTAAACCAGACCGCATGCGATAAGTCAGAAGTCTGACTACCAGCCGGTTAACTGTCTGTTACATTCTAAAAAGATCATTATGCTCAGAAAGCAAATAGGAAATAACTATGTGTAAAGCTATTTGGAATATGCACACCAGATGAAGGTGTATAAAGCATTTCTAAAGATCTTAGATTTTAAATTACATCTTTAAAATGAAGATTCTTTTGATCACGTAGAAAGACGGTTTGAAATCACATATTAATGTGTTGGGAGTAAAACCCTTGCATTTTAACAATATTTATAAGGTGATGTTAGGCCAGATGTTACAGCAAAATTCAACAGCACATTGACCGATTTCAAAGTGTCTGTGAAGGCAGTAAGGTTAAAAGGTTGGACTCAAAATCCAATGACGTTTCCTCATGTAGTTTTAAACCTGCTCAGAGGACAGGAAGGTTTGATCATGACCTGTTTGATCAAAGAGATCCTTTTGTTATTGACAGTGTTGTGGTGGAGGTGAAGTCTGACAGCCCCAAAGGGACATGATTAAAAATGTCTGTTTAGATGTGTGATTCGCTGAGGGCAGATTGGTTGAGAAAGACACGCATGTTAATTCATGTAACGTAAACTCCAGGTATTAAAATGAGGATGTTGTAGGTGTATATAGAGCAGTAAGGAAAACACAGAATTATATCTAAGATATTTAGAATCTGAAGAAGTTGAGCACATGAGAGAAAGGTCAAAGCTCTTGTGAATCAGCAACGAGGATGTTTTGACTGATACTGTCTTAAGGTGTTTTAAAATCTGGACGTGAATAGAAAGTGTTTAGTCACCTTTGCTACATTTGACACCATTACCGTTGTTAACTGCTCACCGCTGACAAAAGCCCCAGCAGTTATTTTTAAAATCTATGGCAAAACTAAGCATTTAATAGAAGCTGCTGTCTAAATTGGCCTAAAATTGCTAAAGATTGTTGTAGGATTATGATCATAATTACATTAAAAACATTTAGAAAAAGATAATGTTTACAAAATGACAATCTTCCAGGCATTATAATAAAATTGTTATAGTGATTAGCCAGAAATGAAACAAAACACATTGTAAATGTATCAGAAAATAAAATCTAGACAGTTTTAGATGGATATAATTTCATCGATTTAAAATGATTTGATTTAAAGGCTTTAAATTAGTTTGCAGACAAATGTGCCAACATGAATTCCTTGGCAAAATGTAAATGTTAATGTAATTCTTTCAGAGTGTTTTTTTTTAAATGGTTAAGTTGAACCAGATAGTTATTAAATTATAAGATTTGATTTTTGAAGTTTTAATTTGTTAAACAGTTTTTCACTGTATAAATCTCATCACCTCCTATTTGAGTTTTGATGTCTTTACTATTATTCTAAAATGTTTAAATCTTTAAATCTAAAATGAAAGTAGAATAAAAAAATGTAAAGGATGTGTCCAGACTTTGGCTTCAAAGTGCTAATGGATAGAGAGATGGATGGACGGAGAGATGGATGATGGATGGGTCCATACATCATGCATATGCTGCCTGTAGACATTGAATAAAATTACCATCTAATTCTTAACAATTTGTTTCAATGTAAATCTTCCTTATAATTACCTGCATTTATTCAGGATATTAAACCATATTATCCATCCAGTTTTGTTTTGATTTGTGATGTGAAATTCTCTTTAATTCAGTTCATTGGTCTGGATATGCTTTATGGTCATTAACCACACAGAGCTGTCATGGCAGTAAGCTAAAAGCTTCATTAAACTGCATAACTCTCCACCTCCAGCCTGCAGTCAATGAAAGGTTGTCACTTTGTCCCAGTTTTCCACAAGGTCCTAAAGAATATTCCTGTCATTGGTTTTGACAGTGTGCCATCAGAAACGTAGTTAGTGAGCCAATTATTCTAACACACGATTAACGGTGATGATACTTTTGTACAATTTTAAACTGCGTTCCGTCTGTTGAAGCATCTACAGTTGAAGGTATGTGTTCTTCACTATCTTAACTCATCACGCGCGGTTCAGATTGACTCTGATTTGTGATCAATGGTGTCACGTCACGCCCCATTTTCACATTCAGTGTGAACGGACGAATCCCATGTCGCTGTGATCTTGCGGCGTGGCGTCTAGTTAGGGCACGGCGATGGCCACCTCAACGGGGGAATGGCCTCCAGCCGCGTACAGGAAATCAGTTTGTCACAGCCAGCACTGCATCCCAACCAATATGTTTTCTAAATTACTCTGGCCATTCGACTCCATTTGTTCAAAACTGCTGTTTGTGAAAAAGGTGTTGACTGCTTCTGCTTGACTTGTCTTTTCAGATGGGTTGCAAAGTGACAGTCTTGCTGTTCATCTATTTCCTGGCTACAAACTACTATTGGATTCTGGTGGAGGGCTTGTACCTGCACAGCCTCATCTTTATGGCTTTTCTGTCCGACTCTAAGTACTTGTGGGGCTTCACTTTGATCGGATGGGGTGAGTATGTAATGGTAGTGATTTTCCTGAAAGAAGCAATTTATGGATATTCTCGCCTGTGTCGGGGTTTGTAACATTTCTTGACAAATGAGATGCTGCCATAGCTGGTTTAGTTCTGCAGAGCATCTAGTTTTGCTCATGGGCAGTTGACATGGGATGTAATTTTACACTCTTCGACAAAAATGTCATCATTTCTCTTACACGTTCATCATTGGCTGAACAACAAAGAGCTTTTCCCTATAATCACAATGATCTATTTAAATGTCTTTTTTTTTTTTTAGCAATTTCAAGTTGAATGTGAATGTCAATGTGAAATCTGTCCTGCTGTGTGACAAATACCAAAATGCATTAAAACGAACAATGTTAACAGAAATGTAAATCTCTAATTCCTGGAAGTGTTGCTAATTGGAATACTAACAGGGACAGTTTCAAGTTTGTAAGAGAATTATTAGATTGTACTATTATGTAAATGTGTAATTTTTTTAATAGGTTTATTCTATAAAAAAAGGTTTATTCATTTCTGGTATAACACCTCCACATTGTAGAGCGAGGGATTATTAACATTAATAAGCTTAAAATAAGTTAAAGCTTCATTTATTTGTGTGGGTGGTAGCATATGAGAGTCTAACTGTTGGAAACATTGTGTCTTTATACCTTGAAATGTCCTGCAGTGTAACATGTTAAGCTTCATCTACAACTGTTTTAAAGAGCATTTTTATAATTGGATAATAATTATAGTCATGCAGTTTTCTTGACCTCATATTAACTAGGAGACTACATGGAATATTTGTGCTTGTAAAATGTTGTTTAAAAAAAGAAATTGTCACTGGTTACATCATCCAGAAAAGTCCACTTGCCAACTAGTTTATGCATTTAGATAAAAATGTAATTCTACTAGTCTGAAAGTTACTCAAATCCTAGATTAAATTAAATTCAACTGCTTACATGTTGTCTGTTTGCTTAAAAAATAAGTA
>JAZGTK010008098.1:0-18643 GCA_036877625.1 Ambastaia sidthimunki
CTAATGCTGACTATTCTTCAACCTGTGGTTAACCAGATGGAGTTAACGGTTAACACTTTGCCTGTGTGGGTCTGGTGGCTGTTCACAATGTCTCTGTCTTGGCCTGCGCTGATCAGTGGCCGCAGACAGTAAGATTTATCATGTATTTGTGCTAGTTGATTGCCAACAGAGGCGACTGTCTCCCAGTGGTGCTGTATGTAGACTGCTGCAGAATCAATAGGGATTAACCTTTGACCCCTCGGCGCATACTTATACACACACTCGCCGTCAACGCGCGCGGACCCCCATTTCATCAGTTTCACTTAAACGCAGCCACTCACTCAATAACACGCCTACTAATTATTTTCAAAACATGTAGCTGTCTCTCCCTCTCTCTCTCTCTCTCTCTCTCTCTCTCTCTCTCTCTCTGTCTCTGTCTCTCTCTCTCTCTCTGGAGGGTGATCGGACATATGAAACAGAAGAAAGGAAGGAAGATTAGGAGTGATCTGCTGTAGTATCAGGCCCGTGCATCTGTAGGTTCAAGCTCAGATCAGTAAAGACTGGCTTAACAGCGTCTGTTCTGACAGGCCCTCTTCCTGTTTGCCCGCTCGGATACTCCTTCCACCCCTGAGACCCTCAGAGCTGAGGATTTTAGCCTGGATGGTGTTTTTGTTGGAAGAATGATGCTGCTGAGATGAAGAAAAGCTGAAGTCATTGGCCAGTGGCACAAAAGTGGGTGAAAATCAGGTCACTTCCTGTCCAATCAACAAGCAAATACTGCACATATGCGAACAGGAATATTACAAGCACAGCAGCTAATACCTCACAAGACTGAGTCAGATAAGAAAACTGAGCGCACAAAATGTAGTATGAGTGTAGTATTTTGTAATAAATGTAGTATTTTGTATGAGCTTTAAGTTCATTTTCCATCAATGTTTGTACCATTTTTACCATTTTATAACATTTAAATATGTTTATTGTTTTGGCACATTTTCTTTAGTTTTTATTTATTGTAGTTTCAGTATTAATAATTATAGTCATTGCGATGCTCTGACCATGAAAATAAGAATTTCTTTTTATAACCATTGGTTTTAATTTCATTTAGACTTTGACGCTGCATTTATTGTTTATTAAATGATTTAATATTTTGGTTTAGTTTTTAACATTGTAGTGTATTATAATAACTTCCTGACAAATTATGGAACAGAGCCACTTTTGCTTAATACAGTTTCAATTCAATGCATAAAAACTGTCCATGTTTTTGTTAACACGGTCCACAAACATCCACTGACTCTCTTTACACGATCAGTATCGCAAAAATCAAAGCAGCTTTTACCAGCGCAGGTTTTAAAGAGTTCAGGCCCGGTTGAATAAACACTGCAGGGTCCAAACAGTTAACAGCCAGCGGCTCGCTTTAAAGAGCCACCTCACATTAGAGAACCGAATGCTTTTAATGTGCATTATCACATTACATAATTCTCGTTTTAATGGCGAGGGGTCGCAGGTCACCGTAAGCGATCTAATGCTGTTTGGTCCACGCGCTCGCTCGTGCATGAGTCACTGAGCTGACCTTTGAACTTTGGAGTGCTCAAATTAGGCCCGTATAAACACCGCACGGAGAAACGAAAGTACTGAGTGCGTTTGGCCAAACAGAACCAAGTCTAAACGTTTTGCATGCGTTTAAAGTTGCGTTGTGAAGAACGTTTTTCATGCATGTTAGAGATGTATGAATATTTGTGTCCACAACTAGACAACAGGATCTGTAAACCAAACATGACTTTGCATAATGTCCAGGTATAATGATAATATATGATGTGTGTGTCTGACATTATACATGTATGTAAAATTAAATAATTGTTAAGTCACATATATTTAATTAAATCAGATCACCGCCTTTAAGTTTTAAAAATGAAACACTTATTTCAAGGAAATCTGCATGTAAACACGAGAACAGCCGGCTTTGTCCGATACACAGAAGGTGGAACAAACTCACTCCGTCTCATTGGTGTTTACCATTCCTCCTGGGTTTACACACTATATCTGCTATTGATCGTGTTACCGTGGCTCGTTGTGCCCAATCATCTGTGCAATGCATCTTACAGCGGCCGCCCAACTCGCTCCACTATACCCACTTAATGCATTCACGCATTGATTGCGCTTTACACTTAAACATGATTAGCTGCATTCATACCTGCTCGCTCTCACAGCGCATGCTAAACTGCGTCTGGAAAAGCTGCCTTCATTCCAAAGCTGGTGCGTTGCTGTTTATCCTCTATGTGGGCAGCGAGCTTCAAAGGTGTCTTCTAAAAACTTCTCACGCTAGACGCACAGGCGACTGGATGCGATCGTTTTAGCTGAGCTTGATGTTAGCACGTTACTAAGCTAATGATGTGAAGCATTAGTAAACACGGAAACAACTGCAAACAAATATGGGTTGAAATGTTCAGGTTTTATAGTAAATTTTGAAGTTTCAGCTGCGTAGTGCCCGTTGTACCCTTCACAACAGACTTCCCTTTGTAGACACCTTAACTTACTAAAATTCTTTCTAGGTAGGCAGCTCCCTAAAGCCACTATTTGTTTGTCTGTAGGTACTAGAAATGATGAAGGGCCAGTGAATCACCCTCTTGCTTTACTCATCTTTGCTGTTTCTTCCTGCAAACTGAAATTGACTGGGTTCAAAATAAGATTTTTGCTTTGCATAGTCCGTCCCTGGTCCTGTCTCTCTCTTTACCTCATTTCCTTTCTTCCTCCTGCCCACCTCCGTGAGAAATGGCTCTTTTAGGGACAGAGGTCATTAATATTTTGTGTTGTGGACCTTTGAGGATGTATCAGATAAAGTGGGAAAGAAAAGCTCTTATTGGAAATGAACAAGCCTCTCTGTGGCCATACATTACGGTTAGATTGGGTCAGAAATTAATGATCAGAAAATGCCATTGATGTTTGCTGGTATTGAACAAACAGAATGTTCTTTTGAAGTATTCATTTAACATCTCCACAGAGGAAGAACCAGAGTAGACAGACAGACTGACCACCATAACAGACAGACAGACAGATAGACAGACAGCCAGGCAGATAGATAGAAAGATAGACAGACATAAATAGACAAACAGAAAATATACACTTTTAAATTTAATTTTAAGATTAAGATTTATCTCAAACTGTTATTAGTTATGAAACCTTTGAGATGTTAGAGCAGATAAACGATTTAAAAGATTTGAAACAAAATAATAAAGTACATTTAATTTTCTTGATTTGGATTGAGTGGAATTTGAAAATGAGTTTCGAATCCCCCGTAAAAATGCTTAAAACATTAGCAGAACTTTTAAAAGTGAATCTTCGCTCTTGCTTTAGTGTCTTCTCTCTGGCTGTGGAGATCAAAGAAGCCGTAGTTTGACTTTTAAGATTTTTAGGAAAGTTGTTTAATTAAATGGAAAAATGAGGACTAGATGTTCTTTGATGCAGAATCTGGACTCGTTGTTCATGAGATTTTTTATTTTTTTGCTGCACGATTTCATTTCTGCTATTTAAGGATGGCGAGAGGGCAGAAACGACGAAATTAAAGGCAAGAATGTAAGTTTAGATTATGACTGATAAGGGATGAGTTCAGTGGCCTCTCTCTCTAATGTAATAGCTGTCAGGCTGCCCAGAGGTCAGTGCCTTCTCAAGGTGAAGCCTCATGAGGGGTCATTTCCACGGAGAATTCGGGTTCCTCCGTCTCCTGGGGTTCAAGCAGATGTATCCCCGCCCCCTCTCGCCGTGCCCATGTGTCTGTGTGCCGCCCGCGGTCAGATGGCACGAGGCAACTGTGATTCAGGGGCAGGGTCGTGCCAAACACCCGGGTACGTCTGAGGGTGCGTGCCAGGAAGGGTGCCAAAATCTCCAGAGGGAGATGGAGGGGGAGGGCAACTTATCAAAGCGGAACGTTGGGAAAAATTTTAGTTGCTCCCTTTTTTTTTAATTGTCTTTCTCTGGAGGTTGAGTGTTAATGTACAATGGCTTTCAATGCACAAGCATTATTTATAACGATGATCATTTTTTTGTGTGGTAAATATTGTAATCTTTAATATTATAGTCATTATAATAATTATACATACATTTTTTGTGGAAACCTCTACACTGTTCAGATCAACATGACTCTCAGGATATCTGATATCTTATTTATTTAGTACAATAATATTGTAGAAAATGTAACATCAGTTTGATCATTAGAATAAATAAGAATACGTGCATGAACTCAGTGCCAGGTTTGACCAGTAGGGGGCATGCATGCTTAACTGAAGGGCCGTTTGGACTTTCTCTGGCCAAAAAGAAACAAATATGGACCATAATTGTGATATATTTTTTTATGTTTATTTTAAACTATTGAAATGAATAAATACAGTATAAACGAATAGTTACTTTTGTGGATGGTGTAAAAAAAACATCTTATGTTTTCAATGTGAAAACCTTAAATTTACAGTTTTGGAGCAAAAAACTGAAGAAAATTTGACAGAGATGCTATTGTACATTGCTTTGCTATTAAAGCTACAAAAAACATGTAGATTTAAAGCACAATATTCACACATTCTCTTTTTGAATTTATACAATTTCACCCATTATGTTGCACACATAGAAACTTAATCTATAAAGCAATTTGTTTGTTTTTAACTGTGTTTTTGGAGCAGTAGCAACATATCAGTTTTTGTCTTTAGTCTGCATTGGTCTTTAGCATTAGCCTGCATGTGGATTTTAGATGTGAATGGACTGTATTATTTTAACCTTTTTTCTGCACACTGAGGGCTTCATTCAGGCTGTTTAGTTGGACTAGAATTGTTGTTAAGTTTAACGTTACACAGAAGATCACGTTAGGAGACACCTGTGTGATACTAAACACCACGAACTTCTGCAGAACAAAACACTCTCCAAAAACAGGCTGGTCATTTTATTTTATAGGTTTTTTTTCCTAATAACACCCTGCAGATATGTCGAGGGATATTTTAAAATTTAGTTTTTGAGGAATGGATAGATTGATTCATTTTTAATTTAATTTGTATCACTTTTTTGTTCATTCATTTTCAATTCATTTTCAGATAACGAATAATGACGTTGATTTTACGTTTCTTGTGTGTTCAGGAGGTTTCGTGGGATATAAAGGGACGTAGGATTCGTTGAACTTGTTCTGATTTGCACTCCTAACAAACTAGATTTTTCTCAATTCTGATTTCATGCCGCAGTTATGACACACTTCATGTTTAAAGATGGAGTCATTTAGTGTGTGTTTACACACTTCAGTTACATATCGGATATGAACTGCCAATGAAACGACAGAACAACAACAGAACTCCACTGATCATAATGGCAGCCAATAGACACACAGCATTTGTAGAATGTATCAATGTATCAGCAGTGATGGAAAATCTATTTATCATCTCTGTGTCACTGTTACTTTATTCCAGTTCATTTTTTGTTCCAGCACTGATAGCAGCTCTGGTTCAGTACTATAGCCTGAATAATTTTTTAACACTGTAAAATGAAACTTATTGTTCAGTGCTAGTATAATTTCTGTCTGTTTGCAAAGGCAACGCAGGGCCTGTTATCACACGCGCATGTGCGCAGACCTTTCACGCAGTCGCACGCACGCAACCCGTCTGCTCATAATGCTTGTTATTCTAGATTAGCGCAGCTATCAGGCAGCCCTTGCCAATAAAGTTTATTGTACGGTGTTAAGTGTCAATATCTTCTGCACCTACGGTCCAGGGTGGCGGTAATTAAAATGCCACAAAGGGACGCGGGGCACGCATGAAAATTTGATGGCAAATTGATTTCAAGTTCGTCTTGAAATTTGTCCTCAGCTGGACCCGATACTGAAGTCGCTCTTTTTGTCGAGTGTGACAGCCGGATTCAGACACAATGACTTCATGTAGAATCCATGAGTTCAGAAACACACACACTCGTCAACAACTCTGTGTTTGTATTTGCAGTATTTGATTGTACAGTGTTTATGTATGAGATCCTAAGAGGGACATATTGTATATAGTTGTACTGTGTGCCCCAGCAAATTTTGAGTTTGTCATAAAATAATTATAATAATTTTTTAATAAATAATTTTTGGCAAGAATAATGTTAAGTGATACGTACAAGTTTTGAACTTATGTTGGTGATTAAGCATTACAGTTTAGTGTAGCTTCATGTGTCGAGGATATATGCTAACCACTAGGCCACAGTCCTTATGGTGTGTGTTTGTGTGAGTGTGTGTGAGTGTGTGTGTGTGTGAGTGTGTCTGTGTGTATATGTGTGTGTGTGTGTGTGTGTGTTTGTCTTATGGCGTCTCTGATGTTTTGGTCAGTTGCATATAGTCTTGGTTTCCCCAGACGTTTCTTTTAATGTGTTTGTTTTCTTTTTACTTTCTCAGATAATCCTGCTTTAGTAGCGCACTGTTGTCTGCTGTATGGCAGCTAAGCAGAAAGCGTAATCCCTCCACTCAGGTATTGATAGTTTAGATTGACTCCCACTGGCTTTCATAAAGACTGATGAGACCTTTTACTGCCAAAAGAGCCGGAAATTACGAGAAGCGGAAGAGTAAATAATGCATATCAGAAAACAAGTAGAACGAATAAATGAAAGAGAAAGCAGAACGAGTGAATAGTCAAAGAAAAAGAAGAAATGAAAGACAGAAAGACTGAAGACAGAGGAAAAGAGACAGAACAAAGTGAAATAAAATAGACAGAATGAGCAAAAGACAGAATGAAACAAAAACAGACAAAAGAGAGACCACAACAAGAACAGAACAAATGATTGAACAAAAAATGAAAGATAGAACAAAACAAAAGTCAGAAAGAAACAAAGGATGGTAAGAAATAGCAGACAAAAGGCAGAACAAATATGAACATGAGGACTGAAAAACGAAAGGAAGAAGAACAGAGCAGAACAAATAACTGAAGACAAGTAAAAACTAGAAGTAACACAGAACAAACGAAAGACTAAATGAGTGAAAATATCACAGCACCAAACACAGAGCCATGATCTCAAACAGACTGTCACAGCTCATTAATGAATCTGTTAGACTCATTACCCAAATGCCACGACTGCATTACACCTTTACACTTGTAGAAGCCACATACATCTTTCCTCTTTCTATCTTTCTCTGCTGAAGGATTTAGGACGTGTCTCTCGTTTGCCTCCCATCTCCTCCGGAGCAACATTCTCCTTCTGATGCTCTTATTTATGTAAACTTGTTAATAAAAGCGCTTTTTTTAGGGAGCAATGAATGGAAATGAAAACATCTTTCCCGCTCTAGCAGCCGGGTGGGCTTGGTGGGGATGGCTGGCGCGCCTCAATTTAACGTAAAACACAAAACAATTTGAAATTACAATGGGGAGAGATTAAGGGGAGATTAAATGGGAGGGTGAGGGGCTTGATGGCAGGCCGAGATAGTGCATATTCATTATGACAGCATCGGGAAGACGAGGAGGAGGTGGAAAAACGGGCTCGGAGGGCGGAAAGCAGATGGCATTGTAATTTAACGGGGATGTTTCCGAACACGGGAACAACTCCGCACGTCAGGAGTGAAGGATGCCCGGCGTTCGGAAAGAAATCAATCGCGAAACGGGTCGGAGCCGTCGTGCATACAATAATTGAATATTAGTTCGGCGCGGGAGAGTGTGTGCCGTAGGAACGTCGTGGGTGGGGAGTGGACACCGGGTGACCCCCGGGATCTGTCCCGGGATGCACGGATTAAATATGCATTATTTGTCTGTGAATATCAGTGCTGTAGGATTGTTTAGCATACGCTTAAATGTGTGTGTCCGAGTGTCCAGGCCCTGTCCTGCACTCACACACACCAGCTTTTGTCTTAGCTGCATGACATAATCAATAATTACAACTGTTAATCAATGTGATTTTAAATAAGCATCGACCACGTTCGCAAGGTTACCCGGATCTATTGCTTAACATTAAGCTCAGAAATACCATAAAGAGCCAAAATGGGAAGAAGTGGAGTTGACTGGAGGGAATTCTTATCCTAGTATGTGATGAAAGAATACATTTTAATGTGTTTATCTGATTTAATTCAGGTCTGAACTTATGAAAGACAATCACAAGTTTTCTCCAGCAGGTTGTAAAGTCACATGACCGCATGTCGTTTGCGTGTAAATGCAGAGAGCGTCATGGACTGGAGATTAGTTTGTTTCTGATTTACCGATGGTCTCACGTTTGGGTCGTGGAGCCCCTTGCTGCATTTGTCTCGATTTCCTAATGGTGTTTCAACAGCCTCTCTGTAATAGCTACTTTTTCATTTTAATGGCTGCACAAGCGCCCGTTCCCTAAAATGTCCTGCACTGAGCTTTTAGCACAACCAGAGCAACTCTTCAGAAAGTGAAAAACACAGTCGGAACGGTGGAGGGAATTTTTTTGTTACAAATAGACACGTTCTGTGATTTATTTGGTGAATGGATTTAATCTGTATTTGAGTGCTGAATTGTTATTGGTGGCTGAAAGCGTTATTAAATTAGCCAAACTCTTTAACAAACAAACAAACAAACAAACAAGGAAGAAAGAAAGAAAGAAAGAAAGAAGGAAAGACAGACAGACAGAATATTAAAAACTAAATAAATAACAGAACAAAACTATTCTTTGTTTTGTCTGTGTAGTTTTATTCTGTCATTGTTTATTTATTCTTTTTGTCTGGTTAGTTTTCTTCTGTCATTAATATTTATTCTTTGTTTTGTCTCTTTAAAGAACCTACACTAATGACAGGACAAAACTAAACAGACAAAACAAAGAACAAAAGTATTAAACAAAAACAAGAAAACATTCCAGATCAAGAAAAAAAAGACAAAAGTGACTATTTATTTACTGACAAAAGTGTAAAATAAAGAATGAACAAAAGAGAGAACAAAGCAAAGAGCGAACGAAACGGAAAAAAGAATAAACAAATAAAAATAAATGTGGTAATACAGTAAATACAGTTGGTGCTGCACTTTTCTCTGTAGCTGAAAGCATGTGGAATCTTTACTAAATAAACATGTAAGAGGCAGGATGGGTACACAAGTTGTGAATTACTGCTGCTTTGCAGGGATTTTTTGACTGCCACAGGTTTCTTGTAGGCCAAGACGTAAGCAAATATGCCAATATAATCCTAGAAACTGAATGGGCACTACATACATAAAGCAATAAACCTGAACTCTAATCATAACCTTGAGCAAGTCCTGGACCTTCACACAAACACCCCTTTTGTTTACGACGCTAAAGACAGAGACAGAGGGAAATTACATCAGAATAAATGACTATCCAATCACAGCTGAGATCAGTCAAGGGTCGGTGTGCGATTATGATATGATTATTCTGGGGACATGCATAAATCTCAGCTGTTTTTATGACATGCGTAGTTTTATACAGATTAAGCCTCGATCTAAACGTCATCGGTTAAACGTTGTTATTGGAGATGTCTGGTTTGGAGGCTGGCGTGAGAATGCAACGGAATTCAAATGTGCGTGTTTGTGTGTTTGTGTCCTTGGGGCATGTCAGCTCCTGATGTCGCTGTGATGTGTGTGTGAAAGCTAATGAGGAAACATTTAAATTCATTGAATAGCAACATTTACCAACAAATAGTGACGGCCAATTGAGATTTTAACAGACGTGGAATGTGAATAAAATTGTGTTTTTATAATATAATTCTCCTTTAAGCATAAGAGCTTTTATGATTTTATTTCATTGTTTTTGTGAGATTTTACTTTGCAGCGCAATCGTTTATCTCCGTGAACAAACATGTCTTTTGAACATTCGATTGTTTTGGGCAGAAGGTGAAGTTAACACACGGTTGAAGGTGATTAAAGAAAAACTTTTTCTGAGAGTCTGTAAAACAGCCATGTTGACCCTTTCAAAATCACAAACCTTTATAAAAATTACGTGCTACCTTTTTCCATTCGAGAACACGTTTTTCCTAATGCAATTTGCATTACAGACTTGCCAAAAAATTAAATGATCAAAAATTTTTGGCTCTGTTTTCAGACATCCTTACTAAATCACATGCACTCTAAATAAATTCTCGTCCGCTTGTAACTTTCCCGGTAAAACACGCCTTTGATTTAAAACCCCACTGATTTTGTGCGTATTGAAATTCCTGGTGGCGATAGGTTACCTCTCCTTCCTAATCTGTTCATCAGAGCTTTTGGTTAAATCATGATGTATAGTCTGGGGCTGTACAGAGGGTCCCATTAGTCATGGTGCGGCCCTTCGACGTATCCGCTTTTTATCCATCTCTTAAATCAGTCTGTGCGGCTATTGGCAGCAGGCTGGGCAGCCTCCAAGAGCCCTGATTGAAGTGGCATTGTTTAGGAGACATGGAACGCTCAATCAATATTCAGTCTTACTAAATTACAGTTTGCATGAAAAATGAGGCCCCCCCCATCGTGGGGGCTGAAGACTAGGGAGATGTGCACAGGAAGTGTTTCATCAACACTCCACACCTCCGGTGCGGACAGATAAAAACCACGTTTCCAGTACTTTCAAGAGTTCTGTGATGAATTCATAGCCGTGGTTAATGTGAGCTGAATGATAAATCAACAGGCCAATTAATACAACTGATATCTGACCATTTAGAGTGTGAATTTCCATGAAATATTAATAATTCCAAAAAAGAAGTAAATGTGAGTTAGAATTAAAAAAAAGCTTTATTGATATTAACATTGGTTAGTGAAAAACGTGTAGATTTGTGTTAATATTTATGCATGGTTGACTGTTTCTTTGATGGTTTGGTAGATAATAAACTAAAGACTAGTGCCCAGTTATAGTAAAATCCCTTATAGAAAAATAACATTAGTAATAAGTGTACAAGAATTATCACTTTTCTTAACAGAAAAGTTCAACTGTTTACTGTACAGCATCAACCAGTCACAAACACTAACAATGTTACAGTAACGTTTGTGTAGTACCATTCACCTGTTTTAAGACTTTAAACCCTTCATTGCTTTGTATTATGTGCACTTTTGTACTTTTTTTGATGCATGGTGTGAGTTTCCATTACGTGAAGTCTTCCTTCTAATGATGGACTGTGTCACTTTAAAATCATATCAGTTTATCTCTAGTGACTTCTGGCTACCTGTGCTGGTTTCTCAACACTCCACCGAGACCCAGACCCTTAAACTCTCACCTTTCACTCTTCACCTTTCACCTTTAACCCAACTTGACTGGTCGAGCTTCACAGCTGGCCTGGAGGCTGGGTTTTATTCTGCCAAGACGACAGAAGAGAGCTTCTGTTATATGCTATCATGGTTAGATCACATCTCCTCCAGGCTGCGGTTGTCTCTTAACCCCACTCTATTAATCATCTCTCTCTCTTATTCACCCCCTCTGCTCATTTAGCGCTCCTTCATGGTACCAAGAGGGTCAATTAGGCCCTGCAAGACCCAACACTGACTACGAGAGTCTCCCAGCCTCCCAGAGACACAGGAGGGGCAATTAGGCTGTCTAATGCAGGCAGCTGAACAGTAGGATGTTTGCCTGAGATTATGCACACACAAACACACAGACACACACACAGACACGCACAAACAGACTTAATTTGACACCTGGCAGCTGGACCATATAACATGTTAAACCTTAAACAATTAACTCAGTGTTTTACCGTCTCTTTATGTAACTCTGTGTTTGAGGGAATTTGTGTAGATGTTGTTTAGGAATGAAGTTTTCCCAGATGGAGCTGCAGTCCAGCGTAGCTTGACTGCCTTCACGAAGCTAAAAGGCAATTACCCCAGGTCAAGATCTTTAAGCGAGAAATGGCACAATCCAAAGAAACCGTGGTGTGAATATTTTGTGCATAATTATTACAAACTATTTTCTATAAACTCTTCTCGCTTCATTATTTGAATTAATTAAATATGTCCTAAAACCACAAAAATGGTTTGATGAAGACAATTATCTTGCCTTTGTTTGATGTACCTCTTATTTAAACAGGAATTGTGTTTGACGTCTGGAATGGGAATGAGTGTTGAATGGACATTTTTTTAAGTTATTTTTTGAGGCTTTGTAGCTTTTTATTATATAAGACAGTGAAGATCAGACCAGAAATCATACGGGAAAGAAAGGGACAGGAGTCAGGAAAGTACTATGAGGCGGGATTTGAACTTGGGATGTCTGAAACATTTCTGCGTGTATGTTACTGCTGCTGACAAGTTTTAAGTCACATTAGCTTACCAAAGAGCAGCATACCTCTGGATAAGCAAGACGGCTCAAAGTAAGAAAGAGAAAGTTTATACGCCGGATTGAGCTTTTGCAAAGAGAGAGAGAGAGCACGTATAGAACTTATACATGCATGCACGCACACGCAACATGCCTTTATTTACAGTAAAAGTGCTCACTAATACAAGCAATGCTTTGATAGCTGCTTTTATTCCATAAAGCAATATAGCAGTGTGTGGGTACGATCGTCATAAACATGCATTATCGTCCTGATCTGCGAGCCGGGGGGGGGCACTGCCATTGACATGCTCCCCCCACACAGGTACACACGATAATGGATCCGCTCTCTATAACATGTCAAGCTCATTGTAATGTAAAAGCTTTCTCTCACCCGTGGCCGCTGAGGGGGAGAAAACTCTGTTCAAATGTAACGTGACTTTAAAAGCACCGTGTCTCTATACGCACCGCACACTCTTTCCGTTCGCCGTTTATTTATGGCCGTTTTACAACGCTTCCGTTTATATGCTGCTCTTTCCACCCCCCCGGATTGTCAGATTGTACGTTTAAGTTGCTGTGTGTAATATGTGACAATACTTCATGTTTATGAAATAATCAGAGTTTGCATTTGGTCTGTAAAAAAAGGATGCATTTCATTTGTAAAAGATCTGATTAAAACATCAAAACTTTCTGCATTTTTACACAAAAAACTTTATACTTTTAGGACATCCTTTAAAGGCTCAGATGTGTGTGTATGTGCATATATGTGTGTTTGTGTGTGTGTGCGCGTGTGTGCATGTGCGTATGTGTGTGTGTGTGTATATAGTCATCTATGCTGCCAATCCATACATTATTGTCATAACATAAAAGCTACATACACAGTGTTGCACGATCAGTTTTAAAACGGTTGTTTGAAGTACTTGTTCTCTGTGTGTGTGTGTGTGTGTGTGTGTTGAAAGTGTAATGTGCATTTATTGGCACTGGTTGATTGAGTCTTCTGTGAGATCTGGGTGAGGCTTCTTCCTTTCCCATCGATCCTCCGGCATCCCATCAGGCAGTGCTGAGAATATCAGCCTCCAAACATTAAGTAAACCAAGAGAGAGCGCTGGACTAGTAATGCAAAATCCATGCTGTTTTCATTGTGCTAATTGATCCAACACTGGTGGAGATAGCGTCCGTTTATCTGTTGATTCCGTTACCTCTCCCGTTCGCTGTACTCCATCAAACGCGTCTCTCAGCCGGGAGAAATTAGCTAATGAAGTAATTACTGCCGGACCTGTTCCAATACAGGGCTATTGTTTTACGAAAATGGATATTTTTCTAGTCTGACAACAGTCTGGCTCGTTTTACCTTCAGATGTATTAAGCTCATGAGAAATGATTCCGTTATCCGTCATGTGCGTATGTGGACGAATATTTTTGTTTGATTTAAACGAATCCAATAGGAAATCTGTCAGGTGTCTTTGATGTATTTGTACGTATGCTCAGCAGCGCTGTTCTGATAGCTAGCTAGCGGCCACTGGCTTCATCTTCTGAGAGAGCATTGTAGCTGTCATGAAACCTCATATGTAACTGATTTGGGATGCTCTACATAAACAGCAGTTCTGCTAACACTAATAGACATCTAAGTAGTACATTTGTTTTGCACTTGATTTAAGAAAGTTTGATGTTAGCATGTTGTAGAACTAGCCACTCAATTCTCTGATAAGTAATAAAATGCATTTACAGACTACATTCAAATCTTTTAAAGCCCTGTGATAGATTTGTAAGGAAAGCAGAACACAAAAATAAACCTCAATGTTCCTCAATCAAGACCTCAATCAATCATGTGACATGCAAGAGCCAATGGCATTAGACATGACTGAAAGCTGGTGGCAGTTTCTGATTCCTGGATATGCGTGAAGAGCCAATGACTTAAAGAGCTACAGCGAATTTTTTAAATTTTTAGGTTTAAATGTCAGATTTGAAACTCAGTCAGTTTCTCACACAAAGTTGCATGCACTTGTAAGACTTGTTTGGATGGAAAGTTGTTTGGAAAATGGATATTTGCACAGTACTTTTGTCATTTTTTCATCGTTTTTATTGCATTGAAACATTTTGGACATATTACGATTAACTAGCAACAACTAGCTTCATCAAAAGAAACTCAAAACAAACTTCCATTTGGATCAGTAACAAGTAACTTCTGTTAAGCTGTGTTTGATTGATCATAAATTGGTTTGTTGCTGGTTTGGGTAATACCCGTTTTGACCTGTCCTACATCTCCATTAATAAAGCTTTTCCAATGCATTTCAGCACTGCTCAGATGAATGAGGTAAAAGGGAGAGACATTTACATTAAAGGGTTATAAAATTCTCCTTCCATGTGATAGTTGCACACCATGTTTGTAAATTATGGCTATTTAAAATCCATAAAACTGTTATTGTGTATAATACCTTATTAATGTATCTGTGTATAAGACGCCGTTAAGCGTAAAATGTTGGAAATAAACGACTCCGTGATCTCTTTTCCTGTCGGTTTTTCTATCCGCCTTTTGTTTTGCTACCTGCTTTAGAAAACAAAGTGTGTTCGGGAAAAGTAAATGGATATTTTAATGCAGGGATTTACTCTCGAATGTAAATCTGCCTGACACTGTCCCAACTAACAATAAATTGTTGATGTGATATTATTGAACGATAACCGTCCTTTTTAATGTTGTTGAAATTTACTTGAACAGTGTTTTTTACGTAAATGTATCAATTTAGTTTAACTTTAAAATTGTTACATGAATACGTAAATTAGTTTTTATTTATTTACTATTTTGTTGTAGTTAGTTTTTCTGTTTAACCGAATGTGTTCAATGTGTGTTTATATGTATATTTTCATTGGCTGTCATGTGCCGTCACTCTTTGAAAAGCTGATCGTAATGATGAAAAGCGATTTTAACTGTGTTGTTTTGATTTAGACAGACATGTTAATATAATGTAAATCATTCCATTTATTCCTTTATTGCAGAAAGATAAAGACGTTTTCCTTCCATTGTTATTTTGAGGCTAGAATCCGTGTTTATATTAATACATAAACGAGACAGATAATATATATGTGTCCAATGCAAAATCCATTTCCATTTAGAATATTTATTCAAGTTTTTTCCATGTTTATATAATCCGAATATTAAAAGGAAGATTCAATTTTACGTTTGCGTATAAAATGCAAACAAAATATTACCTCTTTTTCTTCCACCAGCCGCTCGACGAGAAAGGCATTGTTATTCGTTTATAATCTCCTTTGTCGTCTTCACTCATTTTTTCCCCTCTGGCTTCCGAAATAAACTGTAGTGAGGAGTGTAATTTTTCAATTGCCTGATGCATTAATAAAATGAAAGCGCAGGAATGAAACGCTTTTTTAGGTTTTGGAATATTGTCTTCTCTGTGCTGTGCAGGTTGGAGGGTTTAAAACCGGATTTCATGGCTGGCCCTCGAGTGTAATGTCTCGACAGAAGCATCTAATGTATTACAGTACTGCATACAGGTGACAGTGTCCACTGATTCCAGAGCCTCTTGTTCCTAAAAATAATGATCTCAGCTCAAGAAAACTGTGGCACAATTTTCTAAAGACACATAGACAAGTTTCCATCTTTCTGTAAATGTAATTGTAGGTTATTGTAAACTTACAGTATGTGAAGGGTTCTCCACCAGTGATTTTATTCTAAGGAATGACGTCACACTTGACTATTTTGTCAGAGTTATTTCTGTTGACTCTGCAGTGTCTCACGTGATGAAAACCTCGTTTTAAGATGCTGCGTCAAGTTTAAATGGTTCACCTTAAAAAAGAAAAAAACAAGCGAGCTTGTTTGGAGATCCGGAGTGTTTGTGCCATTCTCTTGGGATCCATCTACTGTATATAAAAATATCCCATGCATGAGGCACAGTTTTGAAAAATTTCCCACAACCCCATTTGCATCTTCAGTTTGCTGTCATCTCTATTGAGGACTGAATTATGTTTTGTGTTTGCTTGAACTCTGTCCAGCTGTAATGCAGTTTAGGTATGAGTCGACTTGTTCTTCAGCATTTTGGTTTAACTGACATCAGACGCCTTGCAGATGTTCATCATAACAGTATTATTTTGTGTTACAAAAATGTGAAGGTGGTCTGGCTTATGTATTTTATGTATTTAATAATCATGGATATTTTGAGATTTAACAGTAGTCTTGCTTGCAGTACAATTGCTGTGTTTTTTGAGCACCAGTGGTTGGGTTAGTACCTAATGGAGAATTATTTGAGTTTATTAAACATTCTTATATCTGCACCTCTCCCCAAAGCATTGTGGGTAGTAACTGAAACCATTACAGAGTCCCTTTATAGCGAGTCAGTCCACTCGTGGCTATATTGGTTAATGCTCCCAGGCAGCTATTTGCAGTTTTCCAAGTACAGCTTCTGTTTGTTTGAATGGGGATCAAAATCTCCAAAACTGTTGGTCAAGAGCTGTGTGTGTGCCTAAAATATCTTTAAATGCTGATTTTGGGATGCACATGAGTATTATTTATATTGTTTTGGTGTCAATTACTTGCAGAAAATTGCAGCTTAGTGATTTTTACAACCACACAGCGTTTTGCTTTGAGACTTTGGTTGGGGTTCTTATTGTAATGCCGTTTAATTTAGTTCCCAAAATGTACGTACGTTTTGAACTTCAGTGTGACGAAAGACAGATTTTAACGTGGAAACAATTTTCCAGGCTATGCAAGTGTAGCCCAATTTGTGCAACTTATGGTGCAAATGGTTCGTAATGTTTATTAAAAAAAAATCTTTAGTTTTATTTTTGTTTTCTTCGCGTTCCCAATTCTGGTAGCCCTTTTCAATCAGATCCGGTTTATAGACGAAACAGGTGATCTACAAAATCAATTCTTAAAATCATTTAATTTCTCATTCTCTCTCCCTCTCTCCTTCTCTCAAAGTCTCTACGGCTTTATTTTATTGCTGTCCTCAGCACACTTTATCTCATGCAAAGCCTGCCAGGTTTCTCTCAGTCATTCTTCCGCCGCTGTTTTGTATGTATGTTGTTTTTAATGCAGCGATGGACCGGCGCGTTCACATTTAGGGTCATGTTGAGCCCGGTGCCCTGTAATACCAGGGCTTTACGAAATGCGTCCCCCCCCCTCGTCGCATTAGAATATGAAAGTGTGTGCGGTTCTGCAGTTGTCCGCAGACACAGTCTCATGCATAAGACATGAGCGCCGCAGTCAATGCGATTGGTGGGGTGCGGCACGTTTAGGGAGAGAGGATATCCCTGGTCTTAGACGCATACACATGCTATAATGAGCAGGATTTGATTCTTCAAACATCATATGCGCTGGGGAGGAAGCGCATTTTAGCAGCGTGCGCGTATATTTCCGCCCGTTAACGTGCGCTAAAGAGAAAAGTGTCTGTGTTGCATTGGGGGTGTGAAGTTTACTTAGAAATAAAAAAAGAGCGTTTGGTAATTGTTGACGCAATTTGGTACTGCATGCCAAAAACTGATTTAATTATCAGTCAGACGATCTTTATTTCTGTTTGCATATCATAAATAGACATAAATCAGAAACTGCAAACATGGTTTGTAGTTTGTTGATCTATCTTGTTTTTCAAGCCTGACAGGCTAAACAGATATATGATATATTGCTCACAGAATATATCATTCATCTTTTTAATTATTCTAAACATCCTAAATGTTTCACAGTTTGGGTGAATCTATAGCAATTAGTATACTTAGTAATAAGCTTTATATATATAAAAAAACAAGAAGTCTGTGGTGTATTCATTTATGTAAGTAAAGGGTTGTGTGTGTGTGTGTGCGTGTGTGTGCGTGCGTGTGCGTATGTGTGTGCGTGTGTGTGTGTGTGTGTATGTGTGTGCGCGTGTGTGTGTGTGTATAATCAGCAGATGAATCAGTCTATGATGGATTTGTCCTCTGTGTATTATGCAGTTCTGGGTGGTGGTGCTGCGGTAATGTGACACTGTATTCAGCTGCAAAATAAACATCAAACATAAGCTTTTAGCCTCAAGTTCTCAGACAATCAAATGAATTCAGGCAACAAGCAGCCAGTTCAAAGTACAATTTGAATAGAGTATATGGAGAGGTCACAGAAGGTTGTGTGTGTGTGTGTGTGTGTGTGTGTGCGTGTGTGTGTGTGTGTGAGCCCTTGAGCCCCAATACAACAATGCATATCATAGCACAATAAATGTTAGAATACATTTGTAATAATGGCATATGTTTAAAGGCACAGCTCTGTATTGTTGCGATGGATCCTGATGTAATCACTGTTTCAGGTTTTGGAGTTGTTGGAAATGTTTTTTATTATTTTTTATTAAGCCGGTTTAATGGACATTGAACCAATGACCTTGGTATCGCTAAAGCAATACTTAGTTTCCAGCAGGAAGTTCTTAGTTATGCGGTAAACGGTTGAGTCAGTGTATACAGATCTGAGACAGTCACCGGAGTGTCTGCAGAGACAACAAACCAATAACTATATAATAATGAAACATCAAATGTTAGAT